>QEPC01005822.1:4203090-4220884 GCA_003113815.1 Sphenodon punctatus | reverse complement strand
CCCTGCTGTCCCTGCCTTGCTGCTGCGAGGCCACCGTCCCTGTGTGCTGCTGCTCCGGCTGTATCACTGGGCCCCCTCTGGGCCACTCTTCTCCATCCTGGGTTGCTTGTGTGCCCCGGGGATCCGGGGCCCAAGGACTGCCCCTCCTGAACTCCTTCACTGATGGGGCCACCCATCCTTGGACCTGCTGTGCTTGACTGCCTCTCCTGGCTGCCATTCATTTGCCCCTCGGTGGGATGCCTTGACTGCATGTGCCTCCTGGGTCCTTCCCGGCTGGTTCCCTGTGACATCTGGCCGCCCGCTGTGGCATTCACCCAAGCTGCAGGGCCCCCCCTTTCCGGGACTGTGTGTTTGCTGTGGGGGGTGCCCGTGGGGACTGTTCTGCTGCGGGGTGTGCTGTACCTGGTGGCGGTGTCCGGTCCTCCCCCTGTGCCCGTTCCTCCCCTCTTCCCGGTCCCGCATCCCACCTCCCCCCCCCTGCGGTGCCCGGCCTGCCTTCCGTGGTGTCTGTTCGCCCTTGTCCCCCCCCTTCCCTGTCTTTGCTATCCTCCGTGCCTGTGTGTGTGGGCGGGGGATTGGGCCAGCATGTGCTGGTGCTGTGGGTGCCCCCGGGTCCCCGGTGTGTGCGTGCGCGTGTGTGCTTGCTGTGTGTGGAACCTGTGTGCTTGTTCTCCGACTCCCTCTCCCCCCTCCCTTCCCGTTTCCCTTGTGTGGGCATTCCCTTTGGTGCCTTTTCGCTTCGTTTGCCCTCAGGCGGCCATGTCTGTGTCCCACCCCTTCCCGGGGGATTCTTGGCGTGCTTGCCATGGCTGGGAATCAGCGTAATGTCTGTTGCGCTGCCCCGGTCCAGGCCCCGTCACGTCTGTTCGGGGCTTTTTTTGGCCCCGGGGGTGGTTGATGTCTTCACCCCCACCGGGAATCCACTGTGGTGAACCGGCAGCCCGTAACATCTGAAATCACCCATCCTTTCTCCCTAGCTGCCCCCCATGCTTGGAACTCCCTCCCTGTCTACATCCACCTCACCCCCACCCTTCATACCTTCAAATCCTTCCTCAAGACCCACCTCTTCCGCTCTGCCCTCCCCGACTCCTCGCTCCCCTCACCTAACTCCTGCTGATACCTACCATCCAGTACAATCTGTTACCTGAGGTCTGTGTACTCATATCCTCGCTACATGGACCAGCCATCCATCATTCTCGATGTAACCAAGTCAAGCACATGCACCTGAGACCTCGCATCTTCGTGAATATTACACCCCTTGTCTCTCCCTCTGTTCCCCTTCCTTCAACTCCTCCCCTCCCCACCCCTCCCCCATCTCTCAGATTGTAAGCCCTAGGGCAGGGGCAATGTCTCTTCCATTACTTTGTAAAGCGCTAGGTACATTGCTGGCGCTATATAAATGCTTGCTAATAATAATAATAATTTTCTTTTACATTTTAGTTAATTTAGTGCTCAAAAAAGCTACAGGCTTGACAAGTCTTTTAATAGAAATCCTCTTTTATCCACAGAACAGGCCAACACTTCAGCACCAGCAAACGTTCCCCCAAACTGACATAATAATGTACCTCACAATTGACTTGGATGAATTAAATTTAGGGGTTGACAGATTGTTCATTATTCTTTCTTGCTTAATCCTTATCCTAGACCTCAGATGCATGGGGAGTGTTCAGAGGAGCTGGTGGAGCTACCTGCCAGCCCCCACCATGTCAAAGTGCTCACTGCCAGATAACTCCCTCGTAGTAGCACCCACCTGTCCATGCATAGCAGTCCCTTCCAGCCCTATCGGGGGAGAAACTGAGGCTGGTTCTTCTGCAGGTGGGCAGGGAAGGTGTTGCTCTTGCTACCCACCAGCTCTTTGGTACTGGAAGGGGGGAGGGGGATTGCCACCAAACAGCTGATTAATGGTAGCAGCTTGACCGGTCCCCAGTCCTAGCTCTCATCAAACTTTATCAAGCCATGGGGTGGGATCTTGTAGAGTAGGAGCAGTGAGAAAATCTGGGCAGAAGTACTAGGATTGAACCATGGCAAGCCCTGGCCCAAATTAAGGCCTGACATCTATGCCAGCTAGGTCTCAACTTGAACTGAAACAAAATGGCACTTTTATTATGTCAGTACAGTCCCTTGTACCCACCAAACAATGGACTGTCCATCGGAGACATCCAGGAAGCACACATTATTGACTGGAGCATTGATCTAGAAGTTAAAGGCTTCATATTCATATACCATTCTGTTGTGTCATCCAGGGAGAAAGAGATTTATATGAGTACCAGAAAGAGTAGAGTCTTGTGAACTCACTGCACCACTGGTGGCTGGGCTGCTACATCCTGGGGGGAGCAGTCCTGTTCTGGAAGTGCTATTGCCCTGGGCATGACCTGGTAGGAACTACAAGTGGAAAGATGGCAACCACTGTGCCTACTTAAGAAGAATCAGGGCTGCCTACAATGCTGGGAGAGGAGAGGAGCACAGATTGACAAGGCAGAGGAGCAGAAGTGGGGAGTTAGGCACTCATGATCTAACAGTGTAGCCTAGTGGATGAGGTGTTGGACTTAGACTTGAGAGATCAGGGTTCATATCCTGTCTGAGCCATGAGCTCACTGACTGGCCTTGGGCAAGATGCTATGGGTGTCTTCACAGGGACAACTGCCCCACATCATCCCCCAGGCAGCTGTCTGTTTAAAGGCGGCCTGCCAGATGTGCAGGTGGAGCAGAAGTGGGGAAGGCTGTCCCTGCTCCAGGCCTGGCCCGCCAGTGGTGCTCCAGAACATCCAGGAGCATGGGCAGCCCATTCCTGGGGCACCAGCCAGAGTCGGGGCTGACATCCGTCTGCTTGGAGGGTTGGCTAGGGGTTGCCCTGGTAACATCATGACGCGGGGGAGGGGCACCACATAGGCAGACGATGGTTCCTGACAGCTGTTTAAAATGGACCCATATGCAGCTGCAAAAGGGCAGACATGAGGGTGCACTGCACTCCCAGACTTGCTCTGGGGTTGTGCACCCTGGCATCCATGTGAAAATACTCTCTCTCTCACTCTAGCTCTCCATCTGTAGAACAGGAATAATAATGACCTACCCCACAGGGTTCTTCTTCTTCTTCTTAGTATTATAAGCATTTATATAACACCAGCTATGTACCTAGCACTTACAAAGAATAAGAGAGACATGGTCCCTGCCCGACAGCTTACAATCTAAAAACAGGGGGAGGGGAGACAGGGAAGGGGAAAACAGAGGGAGAGACAAGGGATGCGACATTCATGAGGATGCAAGAACTCAAGTACATGTTCTTGGCTTTGTTACAGTAAATTGGGAGTTTGCAGATAACAGGTGGGGGATAATCCTGGGTGAGGATGCTTAGCAGGAGTTCGGAAGGGCGGAGTGGAAGAGGTGGGTTTTGAGGAGGGACTTGAAGGCGTGGATGGTAGGGACAAGGCGGACGAGGGCAGGGAGGGAGTTCCAGGAGTGCCGGGCAGTGAGGGAGAAGGGACGAAGGAGGTTGGGGGAGCAGGGGAGGCATGGGAGGGTGAGGGAGGGGATGGAGGAGAAGCGGAGTGCTCGAGCAGCAGTTCGAAGGGAGATCAGGGCAGAGAGGTAGGGGGGAGTGTGGTTGTGAAGGGCTTTGTAGGTGAAGACAAGGAGCTTGTGCAGAATACGCTCGGGAAGAGGGAGCCAGTGGAGAGAGGAGAGGAGAGGCTGCACGTGGTCAAAGCAACGGGCTAGGTGAATGATCCTGGCAGCAGAGTTTTGAACAGAGACAAGGGAAGAAAGATATGAGTGGGAAAGGCCAGCGAGGAGGAGGTTACAATAGTCTAGGCGTGAGATGACTAGGGCGTGGATGAGAGCTTTGGTAGAGGAGACAGACAGAAAAGGGCGGATCTTAGCAATGTTGTGGAGGGAGAAGCTGCAGGATTTGGCAACGGAGTCAATGTAGGGTTTTAAGGTAAGGTGCGAGTTGAAGATGAAGCCCAAGCTGTGAGCTTGGGGGACAGGGAGGATGGAGACCCCGTCAATGGCAATTGACATGGAAGAGGGAGAGGAAAGACCGGGAGGGAAGATAATGAGTTCAGTTTTGCCATGTTCAGTTTGAGTTGGAATTGAGACATCCAGGCAGAGATATCAGAGCGACAGTTGGTGAGACGAGCTTGAACAGAGGGGGAGAGGGAAGGAGTGGAGAGATAGAGTTAAGGGTCATCAGCGTATAGGTGCTATTGGACGCCGTGGGAGGCAATGAGTTTGCCTAGAGATTGGGTGTAGATAGAAAAGAGGAGTGGGCCAAGGACGGAGCCTGGGGAACCCCGACCGAGAGGGTTAGGGAGGAGGAGGGGGAGGAGTTAAGAACAGATACATTGAAGGAGCAGTCAGAGGTAGGAGGAGAACCAGTCAAGGACAGAGTCCCGGAATCCAAGGGAGTGGAGTGATTCAAGCAGGAGCAAGTGGTCAACCACTGTAAACCACTTTGAACACTGGAATTGCTATAGAAACTAATAATAATAATAATTAATAATAACAACATCCAATAAAAACAATCCAACATCCAATCTTTTTTTCACTTTAAGTAACATTTTTTAAAATGTCAACATCATGGTTTCCTGTTTATCTCTATGAAGTTTGGATTGGCTGATTCAATAATATCTGGAAGATTACAAGCTTTGGTCCGTTAAAGAAAAGAGCCCAATGCTAAGCTACAGAATTAAAAATGAAAGTTGTGATTCATAAGTACACAATGGACATGGAAATATCAAGCTCCTCACAGGAATTAAGAGCACAGTTTTCCATTTCTCAGTACCTTGTACAGTAAGAAAGTTATTAAGCAGACTTTCCCTGCTTTATCTGAACAGCTGACATCAAACGTAACGATAATAGTGGTAATGCACGCCGCTAGAATTTTGAATTCATTCACTTTACTCCTTCCCACCCAACCTTCAAATCCTTTCTGAAAAACTACCTTTTCCATCAGGTCTCCCCTAACTTCTCATCCCCATAGACTCATCATTGGTGCCTCCTTTTCCATCCTTCACTCAGGGTCCCCTGTCTTTCCTGTAACTAAGCACGGGCACCTGCAACTTCATGACTGTATCCCTGGCTCTCCCTGTGTTCCCCTCTCCCTTGTTTCCCCTCGATTGTAAGTCCCTTGGGTAGGACCTGACTTACTACTGATTGTACTGCACCAGGTACATTGCTGTGCTATATAATTAATAATAATGATAATGTAGTTTAGCATGAAACAATATATAATAACGATTTTTACCTGATATTTTTGAAGACTGAAGTAAAGCCCAGTCCAAAGGATGTGTTCTTTGAGAGGTAAGGTCTAGGTAGCCTTCATAGCTTGAAGTTGTAATTCCTTTTGTCTTCTTTATATGTGACACGTGTTTCACTTCTGGAATATTTTGAATAGGATGAAAAACTAAGCTGGTAAAATCCACATGTCTAATAGATTTTGTGTAAATGTTTGTCTCCCTTACTTTACAATTTTTCCCTGGTGTCTTCTTGAGAGGCTTAGGAAAAATGCAAGAAATAATATTTTCATTTTTCGCATTCACATTTTGCTTGTGATTTACAGTTGCCATTGTTTCCCCTTGTTTTTCTTGGCTGGTGGCAGAACATGGCGATATCTGTTGTTGTAGAGGCGAAAGTGGTTTGAGGAAATTTAAATTAGTGATGGAAGCAGATTGCAGTTTTGGTCTCTTCATACCAACACCTTCCACAAAAAGGTCTGTAGTGTTAAAAGGAGGCAAATCCAAAAGGGGCTAGAGGGGGGGGAGGAAATGAAATTTCTTTGAAACAGATATATCTTTATTAAAATGGCAGTATGTACAACTAGGAATTCCATTCCAAGTAATTAAAACCAGGGCTGTAAAGATCCCTTCACCTACCCATTAGCCTGGTGAACTTTTGAACTGGCAAGTGGATATTTACTTGCTCCTTCCCACACTGCAAGGCCAAACAAGGCAAGTAGATGTTTCTGGTTGGCTAGTGTATTATTTATATATGGTTATGACATACCTTACCTGCACAATTCAGAATCCCTAAGGCAGTGCTTCCCCAAATTCTTGTCTACATGACTCCATTTTGAGTCTTAAATATAGTTCTGCAGCCCCAAACAGCAACAAAAAGTCTTGCAAAGTATATCAAATGTTAACTGACTCTCTAGCCTCATCAACAGAGGATGCAACCCCACTTGAGGTTCTGACTCACAACTTTGAGAACCTCTGCACCAACCTGCACATTTATTTATTCAGTTTAGAAAATGTGCTTCACAGGTTTCCCACAAAGGGCTAAAAATGTAAAACCAAAACAAAACACTGGCACTGAACTTTCTGGGTTTATTTTTCATCTTCCCATCTGTACATTCTCTAACACTATCAGTCTGTCTCATCTTCCTCTTGCATCCTGACCCTCCCTCCCCCTTTGGGCAGAGACAGACTCTTCTGCTACTTGCCTGTAACGTATAGGCCAAAGCACATTCAGCTTGGAATGGGGCTCCTAAATGTAGTCATAATTAAAATAATTAGCTACAAGAGCAACAAGGATGTAATCGTAAGGTTTTTAAAATGGATACTAGAGGAAACTCAAAAATAAAATCCAAATTCTGCTATAATACTTGCTGGGTCAGATCCAGGCTGGGCCAGTTCCAGGCAAGTTGCTGCAAGAAGGGGCCACTTGAAGCAGGGTTGTTTGGGCCAATACTATGGCTAATCAGATATCTGGAATGGTTATTTGTGCTCACTGTTTGAGTTTACTGGGCATCGGGGGTAAAATCTGCCAGCCAACTGAGAGGAAAGAGGATATAAACTGGAGCCAATCACTTGAGAACGGACCACCAAGAAAGAGGCAGGGGATCGGGAAAGAGTCTGCCTCCAGAGACTCAGGCAAGTCTGATCCTGTGCCACCAGGAACTACCCTGGAGCTGGCTCGCCAAGGAGGTCAGACCAAAGACCTGGGCAAAGAATGCCCAAGCACAAGACAGGCAGCTGGAGCTTACCTGGTAAGAAACTCTCATGGGGAGCCTACCTGGCGTCATCTGGGCCTTCTCCGTGACCAGGAGTACCCAGTTGACTGTGGTCCAAAGTGGGAATGGCAGGCTGAGAGAACTGGGAGTATAAGGGATTGTGGCTGTTTAACTGTAAGTAAAGTGCGCTGACAATAAAGTTAGGGACCCATACATACCAATTCACAGCATGGCATGTACTTCATTTAAAAGCACTAAACTCCCCCCAATGGAAACTATGTTAGTGAAACCAAACAATCTGAAAGTGGATGAACTTGCCCAGAAACAAGGACACTCAATCATCTGTAGGTGTACACCTGGCCCAGAACAACCACTCAATTTCTGATCTCTCGATCCTTGTTCTGACTGGGGAACTAAACTTCATAACTCTACTGGATACCAAAAACAATGGACTAAATAAGGATTTGGGCTCCATAAACCACTATAGACATATGTAAGGAACAGCCAGCCTGTTTTTCACACCTGTGTGTTTTCTCTTCATTGTATTTAAGTGATTTGAACTGCTAGTGATCTTTTCAGGAAGGGAACAGCCTCCTTCTAAGTGATTGCTATCATATATAACCTAATCCGATTCCACATTGCTCAGTCTGTAGTTCTTATTTTCATATGCCACAGCATAGCCAAAAAAGTTGTACCCTCTCACCAACAGAACTTGGTTCAATTAAATATATAATCTAATTTCAATCTTGACCTACTCTGATGATAAAGCATTCATTAGATTTTAAAACAACCAGCAAACTAAGTCCTGTTTGATTGGACGTCAATGTCAAATGATTCCTACCTGCTTCCAGAGAAGTTCAAATTTTCCAGTATCGCAGTTTTTATCAGATTTCCTGTCAATAACTACCTTGATTGTGTCTTCCTGCACCCGGGCACATAAATCTGCTGTAATAGGGGTAGAAGGGAACATTGTTGGACTAGTATTAATTTCAATCAACCAAGGCTTAAAGTCTTCTCCAAGAATAAAATCTGCCCCGTAGAGTTCAAAACTGCTCCTCCTTGATTCAACATGATCTTGAGCCATCTTCATTGTGTAGGTAATGGCTCTTTTCATGGATGGATAGATAATATTTTGCCAGATATGTCCAAGACCTCTCTTTTGCAAGTACTCCTGAAATGTGGTACTCGTCCACATATTGTGGTATGGCAACTGTGGACTACGGTC
This sequence comes from Sphenodon punctatus, assembly GCA_003113815.1. Taxonomy (NCBI): domain Eukaryota; kingdom Metazoa; phylum Chordata; class Lepidosauria; order Sphenodontia; family Sphenodontidae; genus Sphenodon; species Sphenodon punctatus. The sequence continues at coordinate 4,212,713 of QEPC01005822.1, read as the reverse complement.
TGTTGCATTTTTATAATGCTTCTGGATGGAATTATTACAAAGATGAATAGAACTGTGGAGAGAGGACAGAAAGTTATTGTTACAAAGCAAATGATACACAATGGTACAATGCTAATAATTTGAAAAAAAAAAATCAAGAAACTGATAAAATCAAAAGATTAGATTTAAATTAATGTCTCAAAATTTTATATTATAAATCTGTTTTCGGCTTCCTTTTTAATGCTAGTCGAAGGGTGACTTTGTAGATGAGGCACTAGACCAGGGATATTATTAGAAGTAATGGTATCAAGTCATTTTTGTTTTTAAACACATTTTCCATTATGTGTGTTTGTGCAGGAGGCTCCTGGAGATACATGGTGCAGTGCTGTCAGTTAACAAAGACCTGTGCTGGGGCTTCAAGGGGATGAAGGACAATTACTGTTGTTCTGGATATGGCTGCCTGACTACGCCCTACTTCGATCTCCTGAAATGGGTACTATCCTATGACAGGTGCATTGTTATGCCAAACTTTTACAGAAACCATGGGTATTTTCAGACGTGACGGGCTCGGAGGCCTGCCACACTGAACCCCGGACCGGGATCTCCCTCAGATCCTGGTCCGTGCTGAAACCGGCCGTCCTTCAGATGTGGCTGCCCACCCTCGGGGGGGATGGGTGAGCGTAGCGGTCAATGAGGCCGCTGAGCCCGATCCCATCCTGTAGTGGGGGCCAGATTCTGGGACGGGGCTGGTGAGCAGACATGCAGCACGGCCATTACCAGCCCCGTCCCGGATCGTGGTCACTGTAACCACGGTTCTCGACCTCCGGCCGGCCGGAGGTCAAGAACCGTGGTTAGCTTTGACCCCCACCAGAGACTCACCGTGGTGAACATCTGGTGGGGTTCAAACAGACGTTCACGGAAACACCACCACCACAGGGAATCCACTGGGGTTCACTGTGGTGAAAGGCGTTTTTGTAATGCCTGAAATTACCCCATGTCATCAGGGGCTGAAGGGCACAGAACATCAGCAACACCCTTGATATGCTTGCTATCGATCCTGCCAGCCAGCCCCTCTTCCTTGTGTCCCAATTTCCTTATTCCCAGGCACCCAAGGAACTGTAGTCTCTCAAACTAGAGACCCAGGACTCAGAGAGACAGTTGTGGAGGAAAAAGTCACTGAGACCTTGTCTTCTCAGATGTCTATATCAGCCTCCACCAGCACTCCTGGTGAAGACCACGCTGCTGAAGACTTGCAGAATGGCATCACCAGTACAACCGCCAACTGAACCACAAGTAAGAACTGCTTAAAAGCACATACGCATGTGTACACCTGAAGACCCAACAGTGCCGCTATCACTGTTGTCACATGATGGCTGAGTACATGCGTAACATTACATGTGGTAATAACCCAGGATAGTTATTTTCATTTTCCTGCTCTGCCGTAAGTTGTCTATGTGGAATGATCCTCCTCACTTTCCTGTGTGCAAAATCACATCCCTAAAGGAACATTGTGAGGGCATGTTTACTGTTGCTTGCAAGATATTCTGATTCATCCTAGGGGCCATGTAAGCATCTTTTAAAAGTAGAACCTCTTGAGAGAAACAGCTGTACAACAGCATAATAATATTAATTTAATTAATTAATTTAAATTTATACCCCGCCCTTCCCAAGTGGCTCAAGGTGGCTAGTGGCACACCAGCTGGTATTCTTCAATGGTATAAAATTAAATTCTGGGGTGTTTTTAGACAGACGTGGAACCTGGCAGTCCCCCAGAGCTGCTCCGGGGTTGCACCCCCGGGTCCGCAACAGATGGACAGGCATTTCCCCAGGCCACCATCCACCTAGGTGGTACCCCCCACCCCCTCCACACACACACGCACACATACACACACACACACCATAGAGTTGCAGGCGCTTTCCCAATGCTCTAGGTTGGCGTTCACAACTCCATGATGCTGAATGGGGCAAGGGATAGCCGGGTGTGGAGCTACAGCATGAGTCTGCCCAAAAGTTATACAGCAGCTCAATTTTTAACCATTGCCCTGAGTTTGGCCAGCTCGCTCTGTGTGGTGCGCTCTGAAATGTTCCAGAGCACCACCAGCAGGGCTGTCCTGGAGCAGCCGCAGTCTGCTCGGCTTTGAACATCTGGCAGGCGGCTTTACACAGACCAGCCAACCTGGGGGTGAAGCGGGCTGGTGTGGGCAGAAGCAGAGATGCTATCCATCTATTTACACCCTCCCAATGCAAATGGCATGTTAAAATATTTCAACCACTGATTTACAATAGGACTCTAATTGCAGCACCGCTACCAAACCACTGTCCGCCTAACTGTAGTAAAATTAAAAACAGGAGAAAATCAATGTTAACCACAGACCAGTTTGATATTATATTATTATTAATTATTATTATTGCAATTATTATTATTATTATTATTATTACTATTATTTACATATTTCTTTACTTATATCCAGCCCTATCCTGAAGGCTTGGGGCAGTTCACAACACAGCATATTAAAACAAATCACATATATAAAATCCCCAGACCTTCATATCCTACCCCATCCACACCCAAGCCTCTCACTCAAGAAGGCCCCAGTACCCCATTTCTCAGCTATGCCTTGGCTTTGGCCTGGACTCTTCTTAGTGGGTCCTTTGTCCTAGTCTATATCACACCTCTTCTACCTTCTGGTTGGCTGCCTGCCTGGATATAAGTTCACCCCAGGGGAACAGGAAGCTGGCTGGGAAAATGTTGTTTCTTTCTGACCCTGTTTGGGTCTCTGTTCCTCAGAGCTGGCCTTAGAATTTGTGAGGTGCAGGACAGGATGAAGGCCCAGGCCAGAGTAAAGGCCCAGGCCTCCTCCCACCCACCAAATCTCCCCTCACAAAGAGGGGCCATAAATAAAGGGATTTGGGAATCCCTTTCCTCTACTACCCCTACAGTACAAATGAACAAACTCTGAATATTAACATAATTTTATATAATTCCTGCCCCATTAACAACAGTCAGGCAAACCCTTTCCCATAAAACAACATCATGGGACAGATAATGAAATGTAATACACCAAAGCCCATTACCGGCCATTTAACAGGCACCTAGTGGCAAGGCAGTTACAATGACTGAGGAGGCCAGATGACATCAACAGTATTAGTCCCAACTGGTGTCAAAGTATTAACCACAGACTAGTCTGATGGTATTTTAACAATACCATAACACCATGATCAAAACAGACAATTTCAAAGGCCTGATATACTGTACAATTCTTCAGCCTAACTTTGTCCATTCATCATTTTGCATACATAAGGCATTTCCCCCCTTACATTTCTTTAGTTACCTGTGTAGATTGTCTAATGAGAAACATTGTGTAGAAAATCTCAGATAGCTTTCTTTATAGAACCATATAGTCAGAGGGTTCCAGTCGGTGACAAGAAACCACTGTCTAATATCAAATTTAGTATAATAAATTAATAGTGGTGTCTCAATGTACTTCTGGACCACCCACTTATGGTCCTTTACAGGAAACTGATCTGTCGGTTCAACTAGTCTCAGAATATCATCCAGTCTATCCTTGCACACTATTTCTGGAAGAGAAAAATGCATAATAATTGAAAGATATGTTAGAGTCTGTATGCAGGTGACAGCAATAAACATATGAAAGAATCAGCATGGTCTAAGCAGACAGGGTGCTGAACTAAGAAGCAAGAGACTTGGGTTTTATAACCAGCTGAGCTACTGTGACTTTGGTCAAATCACTCTATCCAACTGCTGAAAGTCAAACCTGTGACTTAGGCCCTTTTTACACAAGACATACCCACTCATGTCCACGTAGTGGACATGAGTGGGTACATCTTGTTTGAAAGTGGCAGCAGGTGGGTGTGCATGCGTGTGCCTCCCGCATAACATGCACCTCCGCCCATTGCCCCACACAGCGCAACTGGTGAAAATGCAATTTGCTCCATGCGGAGCATGCATGGGGATGCGGTGGGGGGGGGATGGGTACGTTCCCATGTGCACCCACCATCCTGCAGCAGTGCACCCACAGACCACCCACCAGCTGTGACCTGTTTAAAAATGGCCAACGTGTCAGAAATCAGGCTTCAAATCAGCATCTCTATGGTTTTAGTGCAATACCAAACTCTTCATTGCCACTGGCCCAGACTCGGCTTAGCGGGCCCTTTTTCCTAGTCTATATCACACTCCTTCTGCCTTCTGATTGGCTGTCTTCCTGGATATAGGTCTACCTGAAGGGAACAGGAAGCTGGCTGGGAAAATGTTGCTTCTTCCTGACCCTGTTTGGGTCTCTGCTCCTCAGGGCTGGCCTTAGAATTTGTGGGGCCTAGGGTGAAAATAAAATGTAGGACCTCCATGGCCCTGCCTTTCATAGCCCCACCCCTTTGACAACTGACAGTCTGGAGTTTGCTTACAAAAACAAAGAATTGTCATAAACTTTCACACACATGCACGTGCACATGCAGGCTTTCCCATGTGTGCATACACAAGCTCTCTCTTTCTCCTTTGCACATACACACCCATGGCAGGGGAGATTCTAGGATTGGTGATTTGCTGAAAGTGAGGGGAAGGCTCTAGAAGAATCAGCCACTGCAGGAGCTGAGAGCTGCCGGCAGGGAGAAGCACCTGTAGAAATAGCCTCTCCCATGGCCTCAGGCATGCTGGACCTGAGGCTACCAGGACTGCTCTCTCTGCAGGGGGTCCCCTCTGGCTGCAAGGCTCGGGCCTGCTTAAAGCTGACCCTGATGCTCCTGCCTGGACCTGATCCTGTCTCTGCTCCTGCTGGACCCAATCCTGTTCCAACTCCTGCTCTTGGACCTGATCCTGCAGTCTGCTTATACCTTAGACAGTCCCAGACATGAGGGACTATTTGCTGGATCCTTTGCATTCTAATATGATGTAGCAAAGCATTGTAAGTATGCTAGCTTTAAGAACTGTCTCTTCAAGGTCAATGTGACTACTTGTGTTTTAAATTAAGCATGTGCTCTGCTGGATGTGGCTAGCAGGTTCAGCAGTTTGCAAAATAAGGTTGTATGATTCCAGTTTAGCAAAGAATTTAAGCACAGTGAGGCTGATCTTAAAGTCCCCCCCCGCCCCCCCATGTGCAAGTTGCTAAGTCATATTCCCCATAAAGGGGATGCACACGGGTTGCGTGCATGCTCTGCAAATTGCATGTGCACATGGTGTGCACACAGGGCTGAGGACTAGCCCCATGAAATTTAACCATGAAAGTAATCTCACTGACATCAACTAAAGAGAGTGTTGGTCCCACATGGACGAAATAGAGACAAAGTAGCTCAAACGATATCTTCTCTTGCAGACAACTTCAGTTGGTGAGAGTATGCAACTAGATGCACAGGGTCCTTTCTCCAGAATGTAAGTCAGAACTACAGACTGAGCAAATGCAGGTTAGGTATATATATATGATAGCAAGCAATTCGATACCTTTGAAAAGAAGGAAGCAAGGATAGGTGCAAACAGACAGCAGGTATAGGTGTAAGCAGCAGGAGGTCCATTACTTATACATTTCTATACTGGCTTATGGAGCCCGAATCTTTACTGGTATCCAATAGAGTTATGAACTTTAGTTCCATGACCAATTTTCAAGATGTCGTACAGGTTCACTTCCAGTTCAAATTCTGAATTTTTACATGCCTGAGGAAGGGTCCTGTGTGGCCCAAAACATGCATACTCCCACCAACAGTCCAATAAAAAATGTTTAAGATAAAAAAACCTTCAATTTAAGGGGCTACATATCGTGTGAACTAACAAACTCAATAAAAGGTATCACCTCAAATACTTTGTTGCCATTTCTACAATTAAAGACACTCTCACTGAACTCATTGGGACTTTCCACCCACTAACAGTTGTCTGTTTAAGTAGTTTGAGACCTACACCTTTTCAGAATATTAATAACTTTCTGCCCCCTATTCGGGCACTTACACTTTTTGGCAAATTTCAGAATTCTGTAATGCTAAACATATTTTTCCACCCTATCCTGTAAAGTTTGCTCAAACTTTAAGCAACCAAAAAACATGTAACATATGTGTAAATCTGCCTCCCAATAAAGAAGTGTTGGATTCAAATTTTTCTTTCTGATTATGAATTTTGCAAACAGAACAAGATTTACTTCGTTTGTCAGCCAAAATACTTGATGTAGCATGTAGCAACTTGATTTATAGCGTGCAGGTGAGATTTATAGTGTGCAGGTGAGAATGTTACAGATGTTGGGAGAGATTACAGCTGGCAATGGTTATGAAGTTATGCCTGGAGATCTGCACTGTTTATATGAGTTATTTCTTCAGATGATACTGTAACTCTAGATGCTGCTCAGAATGACCCTCCTGCTCCCAGCTGTAGGACCTGAGCTCTGGGACCCCCTTGGAGAATTTGGATACACAGAGACCTTCCCTGATTTCCCTGCCAATAATCTCTTAGAGGGCTTGGGGAGTTTTTATAAGCACATGTTGAAAATTGGATTCCATTGCCTTTCTGCAAAAGCTGCCATTTGTGTCTAGAGATGGCTGACCAACCTCCCATTTCTAGACGATAGAAATCTTGTGAGATTCCTCTTGCTGTATCAGTTTAAGCATTTGGGTTTCTTTAAAGAAACAACTGACAATTCCTAGCTTCTTAAATTCTGGCATCCTAATGAGCATCCACGTTGTGAGCCACCCCGAGCTGCTCTGTGAGCAGGAGGGTGTGGGGTAGAAGAATGTTGAAATAAATAAATAAATAATAAATACCAAAGACATTCTAGAAAAGAAAAGGAAAGGTGGGAAAATGTTCTTACCTCTGCCACGAGACTTTGCTCCTGGTTTAATAATCCAGATGTTGTGGGTACCTTCTATAACTCGCTGTGGGTTTACGGACATAATTTTTCTCAAGATATTTTGACACTGGCTAATATAATTATGTGCATTAGAAATAACAGCACCATCACTGCAAGCAAGCAAAAACATTACATGTTAAAGGCTTAGTTATATGTTAAAATAGTTAATTTAGGAGGAAAATGTTATATATTTAGATTATATCGTAACATAATATAATGCTCTTTATTTAAAGTAGAGTATGAAGCATTTCTCTCTGTAGCAAAAAAGAGAAAGGGGAAGGAATACTGGCTCACTAAAGTCAATGGCAAAATTTCTACAGACTATTTGCATTAAAAAAATAATAATAGAAATAAGTCTTGAGTACAGTTTGTCTCTAGGGCTTTCAGAGCTACTGGGTGGAAGTCAGTGTAGAAAAAAGACTGTGGCTGCAGTCCTATAGCCCGTGGATCTCCGCATGCAACCCACATGTGCGCGCAGTTTGCTTGCGGCACAAAGCACTGGTAACGTGATGCTTGCGGATCCTGTGTGGCTGTGCACGCGTGCATGCACGGCTCTAGGCAGGATCCACAGGCTATAGGATCAGGGTCAGTTTTATTGCACAGTCAAACACCATTATGGTTACACATACATTTCCATACACACACACACACACACCCCTGCACCATAAATCAATAGTGGGACAGATCCCTAACCCAAGGGGCTTACAATCTAAGAGAGACAACGGAAGGGGAGACAAGAGAGAGGTGAACATCAGGAGAGACAAGGATACATCCATGAGGTTGAGAAGTTGCAGGTGCTCGTGTAGAGGCAGAGATTCTGAGTGAGGTGGAAAGAGGATGCAATTTCACTCATGATGAGCTAGGGAAAGCCTAACGGAAGAGGTAGGTTTTCAGGAGGGACTTGAAAGTTGGCAAGGAGGGAGCAGAACAAATGTATCCAGGGAGGGAGTTCCAAGCATGAGACTGTAAGAGAGAAGAAGCAAACATGTTTAGAGGAGCAAGGGAGTTGCAAGCAGGTGGGGGCAGAGAAGCTGCTGGGCAGGTGTGCGGCGGGATACAAGAGCAGAGAGATATGGGGGGGCAAGGCCATGAAGAGTCTAGAAAGTGAAGACCAGGAGCTTTTGCTGAATGTGTTCCCATAGAGGGAGCCAATGTAAGGCAGACACCTGGGGCTGAACGTGGTCAAAGTGACAGGCAAAGTGGATGACTTTGGGTGAAAACAGACATGACGTTAACCACCCTTTAAGCACCCTTGGTGGTTATTTATGCATGTTGCAGGGCTGCATAGGGAACCAATACAGTCCTGCAACATGCATAAATAAACACCAAGGGTGGTTAAAGGATGGTTAGCATCATGTCTGTTTTCACCGTTTGGCAGCAGAGCATTGGACAGAGATGAGGGGGTGAGATCAGAGCAAGGGACACCAGTAAGAAGGAAGTTATACAGTAGTCAATGTGAGAGATTACTAGAGCATGGACTAGGGTTTTTCAAGTGGTAACAGTAAGGCAGAGCTGGATTTTAGCAATACTATAGAGAGCGAAGTGACAGGATTTCGCAACACCAGGATCTGAGCTGAAAAGGAGAGGGAGGAGTCAAAGATGAATCCCAGGCTACATGCTTCAGGGACAGAGTGGATGGTGGGCCTCCATGGAAATTGAGAGAGAAGGTAGATGGGAATGTTTTTTGGGGGGAGAGATGAGTTCAGTCGGGGCCATATTAAGCTTGAGTTGGTGGCGAGACATTGAAGCAGAGATGTCAGTGAGAGAGTCAGTGATACAAGACTGAATGGAGGAGGAGAGCGTGGGAGTGGAGAGATAGGTTGCGTGTCATCAGCATACAGGTGATACTGGAGTCCGTGAGATTCAATGAGTTTACCCAGAGAAAAAGTGTAAAGGGAGAAAGCGAATTTTCTTCCTTGGAAAGGAAAAAATTACAGTGAGATCCTCCTTGCATAAGATAATTGTGGCAGTAGTGACCAGTGATATGTAGACAGCCTTAAGCAAGCAGGTCACAATGGGAGAAAGGATGATGTCTGAGGCTACTTGCGATGTTTGTGTTCTAAGAAAGTCAAGGCTAATCTTGCCTCATTTTTCTAGATCATTCAATTGCAAAGGTAGCCTAGAACATGAAGGAAGTTGTCTGAACTATAAAACGTAAAGTCTTGAGAGCCAGGACCATTTTGCTTATGTGTGTCTACATTTCTGTGGCATGCAGTGTATTTTGGGATGTTCAGTGAATCTGTGAACAAAATACTAGAATTATTTATTTATTTATTTGATTTATACGCCGCCCCTCCAGAACACAGCTCGGGGCGGCTTCCAACAATAAAATCAATAAAACAGTTTAAAACATATAAAAATACCATCTCAAATATAAAACAGGGCCCGGGATACAAAAATAAATAAATCAAACAATCATTAGGGCAGGGGGATTAAAAAATCCCCTAAACCCTCCCCCCCTCCCCAAAGGCCTGGGCAAACAGCCAGGTTTTACACTGTCGTCGAAAAACCAAAAGGCTTGGGGCCAGGCGAGCTTCCTCCGGTAGGGAGTTCCAAAGACGCGGCCCGGCCACCGAGAATGCCCTCTCCATTGTGGCCCCCCGCTTAACATGGGGGACCTCCAAGAAGGCACCCCCAGCAGACCGAAGAGTCCGCTCCGGGGTGCGGAGGGCGAGGTGGTCCCTGAGGTATGAGGGGCTGAGACCATGAAGGGCTTTATAAATCAATACCAACACCTTGAACCTGACTCGGCATGCTATCGGCAACCAGTGCAGAGCCCGGAGCACAGGTGTTATGTGCTCCCGA
>QEPC01005822.1:4100799-4193883 GCA_003113815.1 Sphenodon punctatus | reverse complement strand
AAATTTTTTTACATTGCAGCCATTTAAAAATGGCTGCAATGCAAAAAAAATCCGGTACCCCGGAATCCGGTACCGGGTCCGGATTACCGGGCCAAATCCGATAATGCCGGTACGCCCGATACCGGCATTATCGGATACCGGATTCTACCGGTTTCCCACCCCTACTACCTATCACAGATCTACAGTTATCAGAAATAAATAGGCCTTAGTTGCCACTATGACAATATTTTATCAAGATAATAAAAATCAATCTCTAAGGGCTACTTTTCACATTCCAAAAATACAAAGCTTTAGCAAGCCAAATATTGTGTCAGAGAAGTTTTTTAAAAAAATAGTGTTCAATATTCAAGCCTTCCTAAAGGAAATATTTTCCTTTTTAAAAAGTGGTAACCAAAAATTTTCACCAGCAGAAAACTGATCTCATAAGAATGTTATGATGATTAATGAATTATGACCATAAAGTGCTTGACATGATTATAATGGTACAAGTAAATATTTATTTTGGTTTCAGTAATGTAGTGAAATTTTGGTTTAACTGATATAGTTTGGGCTTTTTTCTACAACTGAATTTTTGGGTGGCTGAGGCTGCTGAAAACTGAAAATCAGATCCCTAATTCATATGGAGAAATTTCCCCATATACATTTTAATTTTAAAAAATCAGTTGAAATATTTGGTTTATTAAAAAGCCAAAGTTTGCAATTTTTAAAATTGATTAACTCTAATAAATGGGCATTCTTTTCCTTAGCAATTTTGTACAAAAATATGGCAACAATATTGTAAATGTGGTTACAATACAACCGTACAATATTGTAATTGTAGTTAAAATACTACAAGCAGTACCTTTTGACTGGCTTGCATCTTCATTACTGACTTTTTCTTTAGTGTTTGATGTTCTTTTATCACCACAAAAATTATAATTGATGACCCATTTGAGTATACTAGAAGCCGCTGTAATCCTGAAGTCCTCTGAAACAAAAGACATATTATTCTAGACTGTTCTACTAAACCAAATACCTTTTAAGAAAGAAACAAATTAACAGAATATTCTGAAAAGCATCACTGACAGGACAATCCTCCTCCATTAAAATCAATGAGAGTTTTGCCACGGACTTTAATGGTGGAAGAATGAGTGTAAATACATTGTTTCCACTTTGCACCACAAGTCTTCTATGAAACGTAGAAAATGAAAAGCAGTTATGGCTTAATAAAACCCATCAACTCTGGTTACAAACAAATTGCTAATCCACTCCTAAGTCCCAATCCAGCACAATGTATCTGTGACTTTCTGAGTCACATAAAGTGTGTGGAATGCTACTGATTCCACTGTAGAATGCAGTGGATATTCCCATTCTGGTACTTTACTGGATTACAGAATTCCACAATGCTCTGTAGCACAGATTTTGATAAGCCAGCAGTATGTCACCAAACAGCATTTCTGAGTCCTACTGCTGGAAAAAGGAAAATTGGGTACTTACCTCTGAATTTTCCTTCTGCGGGGGATCCTCCTGGCCGGCCAGTCTGGACTGTAGGGTAGATCCCGCCGGGAACCAGTAGGAGGCAGACATCGACTTTCGAGGAGCCTGCTAGGAGGGATCTAGCCTCTGCTCCCCAGATTGTAATAGCTGTACTTGAGATTTTAAAAAACCCCATAAACGCTAACCTTACTCGTAACCTAATAACTAAGGTAACTGATTCTAAGAGTGAACTAACTCGGTCCACCCGCACCAACTGAATAAAGCCGCCAATCTTGAATTTACGGCTGGGAACAAGAGTTGTACCCCCCTTGTACCACCACAGAGTTGACCTCACTCCGGGTGGGGACTGGCCGGCCAGGAGGATCCCCCGCAGAAGGAAAATTCAGAGGTAAGTACCCAATTTTCCTTTCTCCCGGGGGATCCTCCTGGCCGTCCAGTCTGGACTGTAGGGACGTACCAAAGCAGTACGCTAAACCCCAAACAAGGGAGGGCAGACTAACTTAACGAGGGAGGTCAAGGTAGGTATCTGTGATCTCCAGACGTGCCAGGGCACGTCTCAGAGTACCGCCTGCAGTACCTGTCTCCCAAAGGCTGCATCTGCTGAATCCTGAAGGGGAATTCTATAATGCGAGGTAAAGGAATGGACAGAAGCCCAAGTTGCCGCCCTGCAAATAGATGCGTAGGAGGCTGCGTTCCTGAAGGCCTGCGATGTAGCAGCGCCCCGCAGGGAATGAGCAAAAAGACCCAAAGGGGGAATCTTTCCCTCCGCCTTGTAGGCCTCAGAAATAGCTAGGGTCATCCATTTAGCTATAAGAGACTTGGAAGCTTTCAAACCCTTTCTCTGGGGGTTATAAGATACGAACAAGGCAGAAGATCGCCTAAAGGTCTTTGTTCTATCCATGTAAACCTTAAGAGCCCTTCTCACGTCCAGAGCGTGCCACTGACGTTCCAGTGGGTGAGAGGGGTTCGGACAAAAAGAGGGCAAATAGATCTCTTGTTCCCTGTGAAACCTGGAATCCACTTTAGGGCTGAAGGCCGGATCCAGTCTAAGAGTCACTGACGAGTCCTTAAAGGAACAGAGAGCAGGCTCTATGGAGAGGGCTTCTAGTTCTGAAACTCTCCTGGCAGAAGTGATCCCCACCAAAAAGGCTACCTTGATGGACAAGTAATACATTGAAACCTCCCTAATTGGCTCAAAAGGGATCTTAGTGAGAGCTCTCAGGACAAGGTTCAGGTTCCAGGAAGGGAACCTGTGTACCACGGGAGGAGATAGGAGCCTAGCGGCCCTAAGGAAGCGCCTTGCATGAGGGTGACCCGAAATCCCCTTACCTCTGAGGGTAGACAGCACGCTATTAAGGGCTGCTAACTGTCTCTGTAAGGTACTAGGCCTTAGACCCCTATCTAGCCCCCCTTGCAAGAACTCTAAAACTATGCTAATGGAGGCTTTCTCTGGATCCAGAGACCTGGTCTCACACCATTTAACGAACGTAGCCCAAGTGCTCTGATATATTCGCCTCGTAGCAGGCTTCCTTGATTGAAGTAAGGTATCCAAAACCTTAGAAGAGTATCCTAGCCTCCTCAAGACCCTCCTTTCAAGCTCCAGGCTGTCAATCTGAGCGACTCTGGGTTGTCGTGCATGACTGGTCCCTGGGATAGCATGTCCGGTCTCGGGGAAATTCTGAGTGGAAGGTCCTGACTGAGATCTTGAAGATCTGCGAACCATGGCCTTCTGGGCCAGAACGGAGCTACTAGTATCATCCTCGCCCGTTCCTTCCGGACCTTCGCAAGTGTTCTCTGGATAAGAGACAGAGGTGGAAACGCAAACAGGAGCTCCTGGGGCCAAGGACAATTCAACGCGTCGAAGCCTATTGCTCTGCTGTCCGGGTGACGAGAAATGAACCTCTCTGTCTTCGCGTTCTCCGCTGAGGCGAACAGGTCTATGGATGGGAGCCCAAACCGTTCTGTTATCTCCCTGAAGGATGACTGATGAAGGGACCATTCTCCTTGATCGATCTGAACTCGACTGAGCCAGTCGGCCTGAGTATTGGAGATCCCCCTGATATGAAGGGCCCTGATGGAACTCAGGTTGCTCTCCGCCCACCGCATGATACTGGTGGCTAGTTGGTGGAGCGTCTCGGACCTCGATCCGCCCTGGTGATTTATATAGGCTTTTGCGACCGTGTTGTCGGTGTAGATCAATACGTCCTTCCCCCTCAGGAACGGTGACAGATCCTTCAAGGCCAGATAAATCGCCCTCAACTCCAGCCAATTGATATGATGGCCCCTCTCCCATTGTAGCCACTTGCCCTGAGCTGAGTGTCCTTGTGTGTGAGCGCCCCAGCCCCTTAGACTTGCGTCTGTAGTCAGGATCGTGCTTTCCGGAAGTGAGAGAGGCATTCCTGGTAAGAATCTGTCCTGATGAGTCCACCACGCTAGCGACCTCTTGAGAAGAGGTGTCACCTGGATTGATGGGTTCTGGCCTTGAGTCAGCTCGTCCTGCCACGGACGAAGGAACCGCTGAAGGGGTCTGGAATGTAGTCTCGCCCATTGAACTATGCCCAGGCAGGAGGTCATGGCTCCTAGAAGGCTTGCTAGCGATTTTAGCCTGGATTTGGGCTTCTCCACGATTTGTTGGATGAGGGTCAACAGCTTTAGGCGACGCTGTTCGGATAGGAACAGCTTGCTCTGTCTGGTGTCCAGTATGACCCCCAGGTGTTCCAGAGTCTGAGTTGGAGTGAGATGACTCTTCTTGCGATTGATGACAAATCCGTGGTCCTGCAGACACTGTATGACGTGTTGAATGTCTTTGTGTGCCTGACCGCAGGATGGAGACCTGACCAGGATGTCGTCTAAGTAGGGATGGATCTTTATCCCCTCCGTCCTCAGAATCGCTACGAGAGCTACTAGCACCTTCGTGAAGGTCCTCGGGGAGGTTGCCAAGCCGAAGGGAAGGGCTCTGTACTGCCAGTGCTGTCCTGCATAACAGAAGCGAAGCCACTGGCGGTGATTGTGGTAGATCGGCACATGAAGGTAGGCCTCCTTCAGGTCGAGCGCTGTCAGCCACTCGTCCTGAACGATCGCTGTCCTGATAGATTGTAGAGTTTCCATCCGGAACTTCTGGATTTTGAGGACTCGATTCAATCTCTTTAGGTCCAAGATGGCCCTCCATTCGTCTAGCTTTTTTGGAACTAGAAAAATGGTGGAGTAGAGACCTTGCCCGCGTTCGAGAAGAGGGACCTCCTCTATCGCTCCGATGGTCTGGAGCCTGAAGATTTCTGCCCGCATTGCCTGTTGCTTGACCAGATCCCTGGGCACGGCTGATGAGCAGAAGTATCGCGGGGGGGAGTGCGTTAACTCTATAACGTAGCCCCTTTGGATCGTCTGGAGAACCCAAACATCCGTTGTGCTGGAAGCCCATTTTGCTGCAAACAGCTGAAGTCTGCCCCCTAGGCTGAGCTGATCTAGAGGGCAGGGCTGTGAGTAGTCAGGCGTCCTGCTTGGGTCTTCCTGCTCCCTGACGCTGCTTGCCCCTGTTATCGTTGCCCCGCGGTTTCTGCCATCTCGGCTTGTAGCGTTGTTGATTACCTCTCTGGGGAAAAAAGGGCCGTCTGGAGCTCCCTGACTGGTTGTAGGATGTGTTGTAGGGACGAAAACTCCGCTTGGGAATTCCCACACTTTGCAAGGTCTGCTTCTTTGATTTGTCCGCCGCATCACTCAGCACCTTATCCAGGCAGACGCCGAACAGCTTCCTACCCTGAAAAGGGGCGCTCACCAGCGCGTTCTTTGCGGTGTTATCCCCTCTCCAAGATCTCAACCACAGGCGACGTCTAGCCGCTACATTGGAAGCCGCCGCTTTCGCAGACCAGCGTAGCATGTCGGTCGAAGCGTCTGCCATGAAGGCGTATGCCAGTTGAATACGCGTGGACAAAACCCTGATCATTTTGTCTGAGATGCCCGGCTCAGAGACTCTCTTGACCCAGATCATCAAAGCCCTGGAGAAATATGACGAGACCGTGGCCATCTTCATTACTGCAGATATCTCATCGAAGTTTCTCCGCAAGTTGCAATCTATTGCCTTGTCCGTTGGATCCCTGGGGAAGCAGTCTCCCTCTGTCGGGAACACAGAACTCCTTGCTAGAGATGCTGCAGCGGCGTCGACCTTAGGGGTAGACAAGAAGGCATTCTTTTTTCTGTTAAAAGAATATAGGGACAACTGAGACCTTGTCAACTTGGAAGGCCTATTAGGATTTTGCCATTCCCTGGATATAATTTTTTCATAGGCCTTGTCCAGCAGAAGCCCCTTGTCACGGCCTCTCGCTCTGGGAAGGTAACCCCGAGCTTCCTCCTCCTCCTCCTCTTCTGACGAGGAAGAAGCATCCTTCTCTTTTTTCTGCTTGAAATGCAGGTTTTTGGCGAGCTGGTCAAAAATCAGGTCGCGATACTTGCAGGGGAACTGCCTGTCAGGGTCCAGAGAGGGCTCCAGGGTTGTCTCCCCTGAGCATTCCTTGTCAGCCGGCTCCCCTTCACTGACGATTTCCCCCTCTGAAATCCCCTCCTCCTCTTCCTCCATAGACTCTGCCGGGGAAGAGGCCCTTCTCTGTCTGACTTTACTGCCCTGACACGAGGTGTCCTCCTCCTCTGATTCATGGCTGTCCATGAAATCCTCCTGCTCCTCCTCAGACGAAGCCGGAGAGACAATTAGATCAGAGGCCCTGCAGGGCTTCTTAGAAAGGGGCTGCTTGCCCTTACCAGCCCCCTTGGAGTTGCCCTTGTAGGGTCTAACGGGCCTAGATCTGGGAGGGGACCTCTTTCTCTTGAGCTCTGTTAGGATCTCCCTTAACAGCTCTGTGTGGAGATCCTGCCCTGCTGGAGGGGACTGAGCTGAAACCCCCGCTAGAGGCCCTGTTGGGGCGGGCTGGGGGGCACTCACTGCGAGGGGCTGTTCCGTGGAAGCCCCTGACTCCGTGGATCTCCTTGTCGCTGGCATCTTAAGCCCCTGTGTGACGACAGTAGCCTCGAAGGCAGAGAAGGCCCAGCACGGCCTCTGATGAGACCAGCAACTCTTTGCCCTCGAGCAGGCTCCGGGAAAACAACGATCCCTGGGCTCCGACAAAACGCGCCCAGCTCTGATCCCCGGGGAGCTGCTCTGCAAAAAGCGCGCTCAGCGCTGGCCCCTGGAGAGCTGCCTTGCAAAAAGCGCGGCAGGCTCTGCTAGGAGGAGCGTTCCTGATTGGATCCCAGGAAAAACGCCCGCGAAAACAAGCTCCTCCCCCCCAACGGAGGGGGGGGGGCGGAGCCGACACGAAGCGCTCTGCGGCCTTGCCTTCGGCCTTCTAGAAGAGCCGGGGGAGGGGGCGGACGGTCCCGATGGGAGAAGCCGCCGCACTACCCCCCCGCTGTAAGTCCAAACCTCCCCCGAACCCCTGCCAGGGAGGAAGGGTGGAGGCGGAGGTGGAGAGTATAGGGGCTGCAGAAGGTCCCGAAGGGGGAAACTGCTGCGCCCTCGGTGAAGGGAAAAACCCCGCTCCGGAGGGGAGGAAGGGGAACCCCCGATCAAGGCCCTGTACCCAGGCGAGCCGGGTAGGTGAACAGGATGGAGAATTTCTCTCCCCCTGGCACCGGGCCGATTCCTGTGCTGGAAGAGCGCCCCAAACCCGAGAAGGCTCAGGGCTGGTTCTTCCACCCACTTGCCTGCGTCCTTACTGCCCCAAGGCAGACAAACAACTGGGGAGCAGAGGCTAGATCCCTCCTAGCAGGCTCCTCGAAAGTCGATGTCTGCCTCCTACTGGTTCCCGGCGGGATCTACCCTACAGTCCAGACTGGACGGCCAGGAGGATCCCCCGGGAGAATGGTTAGAGCTTTTTCATGTTGTCAGCCCCCCCAAATATTGCTGATGAACATAAACTGGTACCAAATCAGTCTGTCATTCCTGTACACTGTGTTCCTATTGAGGAGTATGAAGCAATCAAAAACAGTCAGAACAGGTGAAAACAGACATGACGCTAACTCCACTTTACCACCGCTTTAACATTTCTTATGCATGTTGCAGGGCTGCATAGGTCACCAATACAGCCCTGCAACATGCATAAGAAATGTTAAAGTGCTGTTGAAATGGAGTTAGCATCATGTCTGTTTTCACCCAATGTCTGATGATATGGGAACAATGGCACTTATATGATGCAACTCTGGAATTGTCCATAATTTTAAAGAGAGAGTAAAGCTCTAGCCCTTAGATTTGTGAAGAAAATCTCAAAATACAGTTATGATAGTTTCGATAACATTGTTATATATTTCATTCCTCATGTAAGCAAGGTTGGGTAGATGACAAATCCACAGAACTCACTCAGCACAACATCTCATTTTAGTGCCACAAATGGGTATACCTGAGAGATACCACCACTTCTCCAAATTCTCCCCTTCCCCCATGAAAAGTGAGCCCAGGAGCCCAGTACTGCTGTTCAAAGAGCTAGTCCAAGGAGCCCAGCAGAACTGTTGGGTATATAACAGCTGTAGCAAAAGTACTCCTGCAAGTACGCTGCAAGTACCATGAGGTTTGAACAATGAGGGCATGCAGAGAGGCCTTCTTGGTGGCAGCTCAACAATTATGGAACTCCCTCTCCTTGGAGATCCACCTGAGCCTATTCATCTTTTGGAAGATGAACCTTCTTGTTTGGCCAGACATTTGGTGGGCTGGGATAAGGTTGAGTGGAGGGGTTTGAGAGAGGGTTGGAGGGTAGGGAGGGCTTAGGTGTTTTTTTAACTGTGTCAGTCAGTCAGTCAGTCAGTCAGTCAGACAGACAGACAGACAGACAGAAATGTGCCTTGACAAACATAAATACACATAGCACATAACACAACAGAAAACAAAAATTTGACCAGACAAGCACCATAAGCAAGCAGATAAGGTATACATTTAAAATCCCAGGATAAATAATCTTTTCCCGCTTCAGCCTCGGCTCTCAGATTAATTTCTGCTACGGCAAAAGATGCTACCATCTTGGTTACATAGTCTTTTTTGTCCGATAAAAATAGCAGCAGCTGAAGACTGGGGTGGCTATGATCCAAATTAACCACCTGAAAGTGTCTTTCCTATGGCTGAGAATATAGGGGACAAAAGAATAGGTAATGAATCAAACTTCTATAGGTAATGAATAGGTAATGAATCCATGCATGATGAATATGGTAGAAGATATAAATCGTTACTTATGGGCAGGGACCCATGTTCAATGGGGAAAACCCAGTGGACACGGGTCCCTGCTTATGGGAATGCCTGCTATATAATGAAGTAAGAGAAAAATGCAGTGTTTGGGATGTTGGGAGAAAAATAATCAATCTCATTCTTATCCAATCAGTCATTCTCCAGGAGCTCACAGTGGCAGCTATACTTCAGGCTGAAGGGTGCGAGTGCACTTGCTGGGAGGGTGCTGGACAGTTCCTCAGGAAAGGGTGAAGCAGTGCTAAGCCAGCTATCTAAGAGACAGGCCGTCACCCTATAGCAAGGCCCAAGCTGATAGAAGACCTAGTAATAACAAGGGCTCTCAGGGAGGCTTGGGTGGAATGGATGATACACTATACAATGCCCAGGTGGATAAGTGAGTATAAATGAGCATAAAGAGTTGTTTCGGTATCTGAGCCCAACGGGGCCAAAGAATGGCCACACTATTGTTTGATGATTCAGGGGTGGCAATGACCAGGACAATGGCAGATTTCATTAAGGGAGAGGGGCAGGTCATATCTGAGTGGTTGGAAGTCCTAGCTCAGGGGGTACTGCCCAAATTGAGGGGAATCGAACCTAAAGGAATGAGCCCCCTTGAGGAGGCTCCTATGGGGAATTTAGATGACAGGGATCGAGAGACCATATGGGACCTATTGGCTATGGTCTCTCCAGCCTCTGATGGACCCCAGAGAGGAAATGAGAAAACATTGGTTGATGGGTGTGACTGGTGCAATGACCTGCGGGAAGAGGATGAGTGGGGTAGTCAACCTCAGCTCCACAGTGCACATTTTGTGGGTGGACCCAGTGGGTGTCCCACAGGATCCAGAACAGAGGTAGAAAGAAGGGCACAGGGGAATCCTAGAAGGGGCCAAGAACCGACAGACCAGTGCAGGAGCTTGAGATACCATGGAGCCATCCACACGAGACTGGGCCAAACTCCACAGAGAAAAAGGGAAGCAAAGGGAGGAGAAAGAAAGTGAAAAGGCGGGGATGACCCCAAAATCTGAGGGGAAATTAGTTTTTAGACTGTGGCGTGGGGGCTTGCTAAGGGCAGCAACCCCAAGGGGGCTGGTTCCCAACTGGAACTCAAAGGAGGTTCAGGGGAACAGTGCCTAGCGATGGCAGGAGGCTCTGATTATAATAGACTGGTCGGAGTGTACGGACTACATGTACAGTGACTGTGATTAAGAAATCCTGACTTATAATGGCAGAATGTAGCAGAGAATGTGTACTCACGTGATGATCTAGATTGTATGCCTGGAGGATTATGACTGTTGTGTACCAGGGGGCGGGGGGTAGGAGCAAATGAAAAGGCCAAGCCCAGTGAGGGATCTAGGGAAAAGTATAGCGGGGGGGGGGCTGCTCATTATGAATTTTGTTAAAACATGTACAAATGTCCCCTCCTTTCTGAGGGCACAAGCTTGTCAGGATGGTAAGGCTCTCAAAATTGCATCCACCCCCTCCCCCCACAGGGGTTGGGGCGTGAGGCCCTTTGCCGCGTCCGCCTGGATAAGGGGGCAGGATGGATAAGGGGGCAGCTTTCCCCGCTGTAGGAGGCCTCAGAGGCGCTCCGAGGTGGGGAGAGCCGGTTAGCACTGGAAAAGGGGGGATGCAGCCTGTTGTGCATTAGGCACAGGCTGCACCTCCCATTGGTTAAGTGAGGCACGTGACCCCCCCCTAAGGGCGGGGCCAGGGGCAGAGAACGCCGCCCGGGCTGCATTCCAACCCAGCACAGCGGCGAAAACAGCAGCACGGTGTGTGTGCTGCCCCAGGAAGCAGAAGCCTCGAGGCCCACAATCATGGGCAAAAGTAAGAAAAGTGCCGCAGCAGCGGCTAAGAAGAGGAGGGTGGGCTCTAACAACCCTCCCACACAACCCGAGGCACCCCTGGGAGCGGGGGTAGGCGAAAGGGGGGGAGCAGTGGCTGGGACCTCTGGGGAGCAGATCCCTCCCCACCCGCTGGAGCATGGGTCAGGAATTGCCCCAGCCCAGACTGGGGAAGGGGAAACCCCCCTCGCACTCAGGATCGCTGGGTGCGAGACCCTTTTACAACAACTTTTGGAGGGGGGAGGTGGCATTCCTTGCCCACCACCTCAACCACCCCCTCTGCAGATGCCGGGCCCCCAACAACCAGGCCCATCAGGAATAGCTGGGGAGAGTCCTGCAGCTGAGGGGGGATCCCCTTCGCTCCCTCCCCCACAGCGTAGCGGACGCCCCATCAGTTTACCAGCCCGATACGCGGGTGAGACTGCCGGGGGTATGGGGGTGCAGGCCCGCAGGGGTCGGCAGCCCCCCCCTCAGATGCATTAGTGGGGGTGTCTCCCCCAGCAAATTGGCAGGCCCCAGTGGCAGATGCTGGGGCTCCAGGGACTGCAGCCTCTGCAGCCATAGTGTCCAGGCCCCAAGCAGTATATGCGGGGCTGGGTCCAGTCGATTCACGATGGGCCCTGCCCTACCCCGGGATCCCACAGTCCTCCCAGGCTTCAGCCAGTCAGGGGCGTGCCGCAGGGCCGGCCCCTGCACGGGGCTGGGCCGGGGAGCCTCTTCCTTTTTTCTTGCAGCAAGAACATCAAGCAGGGAGATCGGTGCCGCAGGGGCAGGGCGATGGAGATCTGAGCCAGCGAATGGATCGCATGGAAAGGGTTCTTCAATCATTAATTGATCAGCGCGCCCCAACACCTGTAACCCAGCAGGCGAGGCATGCTGTCCAGCTTACCCCAGATACAGGTAACGCACCCGCCTCCACCGGAGCGGTGGGCATGGCCAATGCAGGGAACTTTTCACAGCCCCCCGGAATGGGTAGCACGGGTAACGAGAGAGCGGTAGCAGACAGCCTACAGGTTGCTGGAGCACGGGGGGCAACAACACAGCTGGTGTGGTGGGGCGGGAACTGGGTCCCAGTGACATACCCACCACCCCTTTCTACAGTGGGCGAGGGAACTGGCGCACAGCAGGGGGAGTGCTTCCCCATGGGGGCGTGCCGAGCTCATCCTCACTTACCGGGCAGGCCCTACAAATATGGGTGCCAGCACCCGCCCCACCGCCCACCCTATCGAATACAGGGTTTACCACCCCGCCAGCAACAATGGTCACACTATGCCCCCCACCCGAGGGCGGTGGCTACTCTTCAGTCTCGGACCCTATAGGGGGCCATTTGCTACCAGCAACGAAAGAGAGGATATGGCGGGGGGAGTACATTGATTTGTTTGCCCTCCTGTTTAGTGATCCTATTCTGGATCCCACTGAACAGGATGACAAGAAGGAAAAGGAGCGCTTCAAGCGCCCCAAGGTGGACTGGAACTGGTCCAATTGGACTGCTGCCTTCTCCATATATATGGGAGTTCTGATACAGGCATACCCCACCCGAGCTGCGGACTTGCTAAAGTACGCCGACATTGTGCGGCGTGCTTACGAGGCCGGGCCAGCGGGCGCATGGCTCCGGTATGATGAGGCCTTCTGCCACAGAGCAGCGTATACACCCGCCCTTAGGTGGGATCTGCATGCGCACGACCTCTGGCTAAACTGTATGAGTGGGGCGGGGAATGTACCCAGGTCCGATAGTGGCCATCTACTGGCAAAAGGGGGGGTGTCTTCAGCAACGGAGTCCTTTCGTGACGAGGGCAAGAAAGGAACGGCACCTTCGGCAGGCATGTGTTGGGAATTCGATCGGTCCGGGCGATGTTCTCGAGCGACCTGTAAGTTCCGCCACACTTGTCCAAACTGTGCCGGACACCACACTGCCTCGGCCTGCCCAAAAGGAAAGGGTTCTGGTAAAAGAAAACAGTTCCCCGGCGGGCCGGGCAGAGGAGGCCCCAATGGTAGCAGTACGCCCCCATCTAGCAAGGGCACCAACTCCGGTTAGGGTAGCTGAGCTCGCAAAAGCCCTCCAGTCCTACCCGGACCAAATGGAAGCCGAGTTCATAATAACGGGTTTTCGTGAAGGTTTTCGGATCCCCGCTACGGAAGTTCACCAGCACCGGTTGTGCCCGAATTTGAAATCTGTAGCGGGGATGGAGGAGATAGTGCGAACCAAAATTCAGAAAGAAAGGTCCGAAGGAAGGGTGGCGGGCCCATTCCCTGTTCCACCGTTTCCTGACATGGTTGTATCTCCCTTAGGCGTCGTGCCAAAGAAGGCCCCAGGTGAATTTCGTTTAATCCACCATTTGTCATACCCCCGGGGGGGTTCGGTCAACGATGCGATCCCCAAGGACCTCTCCTCGGTCAGATATGCATCGTTTGACTCGGCGGTAACCCTAGTGAAGTCATTTGGTCCCCATGCAGTACTCGGGAAGTGCGACATCAAGTCTGCTTTTCGCTTGCTCCCTGTGCACCCCGACAGTTTCCCGCTGCTCGGTTTTTACTTCCAGGGAGGATACTATTATGATAAGGCCATGCCAATGGGGTGCTCGATCTCATGCTCAGTTTTCGAGCGTTTCAGCACCTTACTGGAATGGATAGTAAAACAGCGGTCTGGAAAAAGAGGAATCATAAAATATTTAGATGATTTCTTATTCATTGGTCAGGCCGATACAAGCGAATGCATTGACTTGATGCGTATTTTTCAGGAAGTAGCAGAGAACTTGGGTATCCCCTTAGCCCATGAGAAGACAGAAGGACCTGCCACCAGGTTAACTTACCTGGGAATAGAACTGGATACTGAGCAAGCGGTGTCTCGCCTGCCCAGGGATAAGTTAGTGTCATTAAGAGAGAAGATTTCAAATTGCCTGGCGGCTAGCAAAACCACGGTCCGGCACCTGCAATCGGTTGTAGGGAGCCTTAACTTTGCTTGCCGGGTAGTGGCACCGGGTCGGGCTTTCTTGTCCTGCCTCTACGCAAGGTTCGCCGGCAACCCGCCCCCCCACCATCACATCAGGGTCAACAGGGAAATGAAAGAAGATCTCCAGACCTGGGCCACCTTCCTGGAACGTTTTAACGGTACCAGTTTTTGGAGGGAGCAGCTTCTATTGGAAGCGGAGCTACAGGTCCACTCTGATGCGGCTGGCGGGGCGGGCTTTGGGTTGATCTTCAATGACAGATGGGTGGCGGCCCCCTGGCCGAACGATTGGATAGAACAGGGCATCACCAGGGACCTCACCTTTTTGGAATTCTTTCCAATAGTGGTGGCGGTACATCTATGGCCAAACCAGCTGGCAAATCAATCTGTTTTGTTCTGGTGTGACAACCAAGCCGTTGTACACATAATCAACACGCAGTCTTCAAGGTCTCCAAGAGTGATGAAGTTAGTGAGGGTTTTCGTGCTCACTTGTTTGGAATTTAACATCCTGTTCCACGCCAGGCACGTGCCGGGTCTGGACAACAGTGTAGCTGACGCCCTTTCTCGCTTCCAGATGGATCGTTTCCGTCTGCTGGCGCCCCGGGCTCGGGCGAACCCAGATCCGCTGCCGCCGTTGGTGTGGAACCTTGGGTTGTAGAGCTGCACAACGCCGTTCTGGGATCCCTGGCACCCCGAACCAGGACAGCTTACAACAGGGCTTTCAGGGAATTTCAGAACTTCCAGAGAGAGCAGGGCTGGCTTCAGGGTTTCCCAATACCAGAACAGCAAATGTTACAATTTGCCATGGCCTTGCGGCGCCGAGGTTCGGCCCCGAGCACGATAGCTGGGAAACTTTCGGCCCTGGCCTTCGCAAGCAACCTTGCAGGTCACCCTCCACCCGACCGAGGGTTTTTTGCCAGGCGATTACTTGAGAGCTGGCAGCGGGAGGGGGGTAGGACTCAAGATCAGCGGGCCCCAATTACGTTGCAGTTGTTATTGGATATGTGTAGGGGGCTCCCCCATGTTTGTTATGACCATTGTGAAGTTACAATGTTTAATGCATTATTCAAGTTAGCCTTCTTCGGGGCTTTTCGAGTGAGTGAACTGGTAGCTGACTCAGCCAGAGACACGTCAGGTAGGGCTCTCCAGTACAATGACATCAGGATCAGCCCGATGTCAATGGCAGTGAAAATTCGGCGGTCCAAAACGGACCAGAGAGGGAGAGGGCAAGAAGTTAGACTGAACCGCGCAACAACAGACGAATTGTGCCCGGTTAAGGCTACGGAAGGGTATATGGTAGTTCGCGGGTCGGCTGCAGGCCCCCTCTTTAGGCACGCCACTGGGCTCCACGTAACCAGATACCAATTCACCGCAGTTATGCGGAAGGCCCTCATATATCTGGGATTTTCCCCATCTGCCTACGGCACACACTCTTTCCGGATAGGGGCAGCAAGCTTTGCTGCAGATAATGGTATGCCTGAACAAGGCATTAAGGAATTGGGGCGTTGGAGATCTGGGGCGTTCCGAACATATGTCCGGTAAGCCCCCCCCTCCACCCCACCCCCCGCGGGAGTCCCTAATTTGTTATCTCATTCCAACAGGTTCACTCCCAAGGCCGCGGAAGAGGGTGTGGATTGTCGGGCACAGCCTGGTCCGATGGGCGGGCAAGGCCGCCAGGCAGACCGGATGGGGATCGCAACTGGGTCTGGCGACGCAGGCACAGATTCAGTGGAAGGGTCGTAGCGGGATGAGGTGGCACCAGCTTCTGCCGGCAGTCCACGCTGCTGCCACAGAACCTTCGCCTGATGTCATTGTAATTCATCTTGGGGAGAATGACATCCCGCAGCTGAAAGGTGTCCAATTAATCAAGAACGTCAAATCTG
This sequence comes from Sphenodon punctatus, assembly GCA_003113815.1. Lineage (NCBI taxonomy): Eukaryota > Metazoa > Chordata > Lepidosauria > Sphenodontia > Sphenodontidae > Sphenodon > Sphenodon punctatus. The sequence continues at coordinate 4,178,535 of QEPC01005822.1, read as the reverse complement.
ATCTGTGGGAAGTTATGAAGCTCTTCCCTGGTGTATGCCTCCTCTGGACCAATATGGTGGAGCGATTAGATTGGGGTCACGGGGTACACCCCCGCAAAATTGACAAAACTAGGAAAACAGTTAATAGGGATATAGTGAAGTGGCTCACCAGTTTGGGAGGAGCGTATGTGGACACAAGGGTGTTGACACACAAGAAGCCTGAGTTGTACAGGCGAGATGGTGTGCACCTGTCCCCTCAAGGGAATGATCTATACCTTGGTGCCTTAAAGTCGGCTTTAGTTCACTCACTAGAAAGAATTGAGGGTTAGGTGGGGGCAGGGTCCGTCCGGGTAAACCCAGCGAACCCTTAGTGGCAGGGGTCCAGTACTGTGAGTTAGAGTAGTTAGAAGGAGTATAATCTAGGAGTCATCTCTGTAAGAGATGGAGAGGCCCACCTACCGGAAAGCAGGGGAAGGCAAGCGGCTGGGCAGCCTCCCTGGGAGGGGTGTCGTGCGACAACGGCAGGGGAAAGTATGGCCCCCCATTGGCAGGCATCATTCTCCTTACTCACAATGAGAAGGGATCCCCTCACGGCCTGTGGTGCCGCTTGGAGGGGAGATGTGTGATCATCATTTGGGGGGCATTCGAGGGTACATCGAAGCCACCCCTGGTTCAGGTTTTGGTACGTTTAATGTTAAAGTTAAGTACTGGACCCGCATCGCTCTAGGCGATTTACCCCCACCTTAATTGGTATGTTAATTTGAAATAAAGAGTGCGGCCGTTTATAACCCAAGAAAATTGTTCTGTCTCCTTCGGTGCATCGGCAAAGGAGGTATGTGACAAAGTAGGGCTCTGCCCCTTTAAGGGAACCCACTTCTTCACTGCTCCTCTGGGAACTCGAAAAGCCAGTTAGTCTGTAGCAGGGAGCTGAACTGAGCAGACATGGACCCAGAAGGCTCCCTGCTCTACGCTGGATGAGGTGTTGAAAAGCAGCAAGGGATGACTGATGAGGACAAGTCAACAGTAGAAAATCCTGAGCTCTAGGACCCACCGGCACCAGAATTCAGCCAGGCTGGTTGGGGATATCTCAGGAGAAACCCAGGAAGCACAGCTGTTAGGGGAATGACACAAAAGGCTGTAAGCTGGCTGGACGTTTGATGTGTTTGACATGTGACGGGGTAACAACTGTGCTCTGGGACTAAGATTTACAAGAAAGGTGGAAATAAAAGCCTTGCAGTCAACAGCGATACCCCCATGTCTTGTTCCATGAATTGGGAAAGGTTCGGCTCCTGTGATTATTTACCCGCCAGGGTGCGATCACACAACCCTACAGTTCTGTGATTCTATGGTTATGTGGTTAGGGGCCATGAGGACAAGCATCTTCAGCCAATGAACACAACTATTAGCTAAATGGAAGGCAGTGGCTATAAAAGCATGGGCAGGAAAATTCAGAAAGAGAAATCACCAGGGATAGAGATTGGGGATGGGATATAGGAAGGCAAGGTTCAGGGGTGACTATCCAAGCATCATATGTACCTACCAGGGATGAGGTCAAGAAGCTTCAGAAATTGGCTTCCCTGGAGCTGGCTTGGCAGCAGAAGGCCAAAACCAGAACACACTCGGGAGGATGGGTGGGCTAAGTAAAGCTGAATGCCAGAGTATAAATTCAAGACAAGGAGTGCCTGGAGAAATGTGACCTAAAGGAGAGGCTGGTGAACTTCTGAGAATAGGGAAACAAGCTACTGACTGCACTTTAAACGAAGACATTGGTGATAGAAAAAATCAGTGATCTCTGTCATTGGTAGGCTTGAGTCAGCCAAGAGCTATGGCTAGGCAAGCTGTCCTGGGTAATTATACAGCTGGATAACTTTATTGTGAATGATCATATAGAAGGGACACAAATTCCCATAGGTTGCAGTCTATTGGGGTTTTTTCCTTTCACATAATAAATATACATGATACATACTCCAACTGTATATTCATCAATTCTGTTGCAAAGCTAGAACCAATTTAAAATGGAAAGTGTGATCTTACACCAGCTGTGCACCAGCCCCCACCTACACTGAAGTGAATGAGATTTGCATTGGCAATAAGAGGCTAGCACTGGCATGAGGTGGGTGAAAGGTAGTGCTGTAAATGGCCTGTTGTCCACTGCACCCATTGTCTCATGAGGTACAGATATAGTGCTACACACTCCTCCTAGCCAGCCCTACCACGTTAGTTTTGAAGTTGTGGATGGTTTCTCTCTGTCTCCCTCTCTCTGATAGTGATATAGATTCCAAGTAACACCAGTGAAAATCTAAACAGAATATTTTTAATTAGCACAGGCTGTATTTTTAAAAATAAGACTTTACTGAGTACATCTAATCTGAGGGCAAAATTTGACCACGCATTGCTGCAAATACTGAACACCATAAACATCTAAGACCCTAACCTATAATGTTTCCAAAACTAGATGGGGTGGGGGGAGATTTAAATAACTTACCTATAAACTCATGTTTCTCATTATCCATGCAAATGCCATAACAACGAGGAAAGAAGGTATTTGGATTTGCTTGCACATACCATGGCAAACTTCTCAAATTCAAACAGATTCCAATCTTAAAGGCAATCATAAATATATTAGGTGAGATGGGGCTGTAGGCATTTACACACACACACACTGAATGAGGGGAAAGAGTCAACCATATTTGACTCCAATGTCGGGCTTATTTATTTTTTCAACTGATGGGAGGATGTAATTCCATTACAGGTAACCAACCTGTGCCCTTGTGCATCCTTACAATAATTAAAATAGAGACATTCACATTATTCTTCAATATCTTAATTAAATAGGCTTCTCTCTCTGTTACAGACAAATAGTTATTTCCCATTCGACTCCCTTGAGTTGTCCTAACAGAAAGTAAAATTGCCCCCTTATGATACGTCCTGGTTCAGGCTCCTGCTCTTGCTCTCCTTTATTCATACAAGCAGCATTTTTACATCACTGCAGTGCATGAGATAAAACACCATCTACTTACTTTAGTTGCAAAAGAGCCAGTTTTTGCATAATGATTCAACATCTGATCACTATGCAAATTATGGTAATCAACTGCATCCTTTTTTATAGTCCAGAAAAAGGCGGGATCTTCATTTCTTACCAACCTAGACTGGCACAAAAAAGAATGTGTATTATGATTCCACATCTTTTAATCTACGGAAAACTCTATCAGGGTACCCAATAGCAATTTCTCTTTTTCTGTAGTACAAAGAGACAAGAACACCACTAGAAAGTTTATCAGGGAAAGGGTGAAGAGCTGGAGCACGGTAAAGAGGCTCTCCCACCACCTTTCTGATGTGGCCCCTGCACACTGTGGAGCATTACGACAGAAGAAGCAATGCCTGCCTTCTGGATAGGGAGGTGCCCAGGTGGAAGAACACAGCTGAGAATGGGAATGTGGAATGGGGGCAATGTGAAGACTGAGTGCACTTCTGCAGGTCTGGGTCTTCCACACGTAAGAAAGTTCCAATTGCACCCTGTAGCAGCATGTGCTCGAGTGTCTCAGCTGCCCCAGGAGTCTCCTGGCAGGCCTGGACTTAGGGGCAGGCCCCCTAGGCCTGGGCCTTTGGTGGCGTTTTCTAGGGGACAGCAATCCTGGTGCCTGCACCGCCCCGCTCTGTCTTTTTGTATGTTTCTTTTCTTTTCTCCCTGCATGGCCAGAAGCTGCTGCATGCAGCCGAAGCCTGCTGCCTGAGTCCCCATCCTTTACCTGCCTCTGCTGTCTGCCTGCTAGTAGTGCTGCAGCAGATGAGACACAAACTGGGAGATAAAACTGTTACAAACAACTCCTCCCCATGTGAGTGATCAGAAGGTTGTTGCCTTGTAAAGAAGGTTCTTCGAGACACTATCACAACTGGGTTGTGCATGCTCACCCTATTCAAATGATAGACCACGTGATGGTCTCAAGCTCCTCTAGTATAAAAAGCACTCTCCCCCTCAGAAAGACAGTTCCTTCCAACCCTTTCTAGGAATATAAGAAAAAAATTCCATGCGGTGCTGGAAGAGTGGGTGTTGTGAGAATGTTAGGAGCCATCTCGAAGAACTGTGTTTACAAGGTAGCAACCTTCTGTTCTTCGAGTGGCTCCTCACAGGTCCTTTTTACACGGCTCCGCCAGGTGGGAGGGTCTGTGGGCACACCGGTGCATGGGCGGGGTGTGCAAATGCATCCCCACTCACCCCCCACTCATCCGCACCCACAGAGCAACCACTGTTTTCCCCAGTTGCTCCGTGTGTGGGGACGAGTGGGGGGGGGTGAGTGGGGATGTGTATTGGGCGGGCGGACGCATGCACCTCAACTTACTGCGGGTGCATGCACCACATCATTCACATGGGGCTCATCCATCCATGAACATGCAGTGTGGGGGCTGGGCTTGGGGCAGCAGCCTGAGAAGGGCCTAAAGGTGCAAAATTCCTAAGTCCATCTCTGTCTCCTGGCCCAGACTGCCCAGCTCCCTGATGCTCAGTTAAAAGGCCTGGAACAGCCTAGGTGGGGCTGCTGGGGCTAACTGCGCACATCGGTGTATGGGGGGGCTGGTCAGGTGACCAGAAGCCCTGAGCACTTAAGGCTGGGCTAGAAGCCTAGCTAGAGTGGAACTGAAGTGTGGGTGAAAATATGAGTAAATTCCCTACATGCCCTCAGTATCCAGTCACATTTAAGAACATAGTGCTATACCAGCCGTCCATCTAGCCCAGCATCCTGTCTCTGACAGTGGCCAGCTAGCTCAAGAGAAGTACATATACAGGTCGTAGAGGTGTGACCCATCTCCTGCTGACCACTCTCAACTACCGGTAGCCAGGGGTTTAAGCCCCAGCTAGTAGGCATTTATCCTCTAAGAATTTATCTAATTTCCATTTGAAGCTAATTATGCTGCTGGCTTTCACTGCCTCCTCTGGCAGTGAGTTCCACAACTCTATTGTCCGCGAGTGAAAAAGTGTTTCCTTTTATTCATTTTAAATCAGCTGCCACCCTTGTTTCCTTATTGTGGGAAAGGGCAAACAACAGTTTCCTATTTACTTTCTCTATGCCATGCATTATTTATAAACCTCTATCATATGCCCTCCTTAATCGTCCCTTCTCCAAGCTAAATGGCCCCACCTTGTTGACCCTCTCCTCATATGGAATTTGATCAATCCCTTCTATTATCCTTGTTGCTCTTGACTTTTAGTAAACTAAAAATAATACGTTACTAGCCATACTAGCTGATTTTTCTGGACCATCTCTGAATTATCCTTTGTCCCTTGTCCTTTAACACAGTGGAATCAATACAATAACTGGCCAAAATAAATAAGTAGAGGATAACTGCGTAACCCAAATTTATGCAATCTCATTTACTCTAAGGTAAACGAACCTAATAAGTTTCAGAAGAGTGGTCATGCAAGAGAGTCACGTGACAAAACAGATGACAAAGACATCATCAACCTGGGAAGCATGAGGGACCTAATCCATCTCCTATTGGCTTCAACAGAAGTTCAGTTATGGTTCATATATGCCCAGTAGTGTTGTGGAATGCCACAGAGCTAAGTACCTAAATATTGCCTGTGCGTGCGGTACTATGAGGCCCACACCTGGGCTAGAACGAAAGCCCTAGGGAATTCTGGGCAGTCACCTAGCCACAGCACCATGGGAAGAGCTGCCCATGCCTGTGATTCTAGAACACTAGGGGCTGCACTCCCATACTCTTTGTAAAATGTCCTGCACTCCTGGCAACATGCCCCTCACCCCTTCCATTGGACCAGCTAGTGCATAAAAGAGCATGGCAGGAAGTAGGAGGTGTCTGAGCAACTAGAGTGCTTCTAGCTGGTCACTGCTGGGGAGCTCCCTTTATGCTACCCACAGAGTCAGAAGGGACCTCAAGGGCCACCCAGTCCAGCCCCCCTGCACCACTACAGGACCTGCACCCCAACTAACAGCATAGACAAATCCCACCAGTAGCTACAAATAGAGACTGGGACAAACCAGAGGACACTGATGCCTGAAAGAACAGAATAACAATTTTAGAAAAAGAAAGATCCAGCTGACCCAAATAGGCGAGCCACACCCATGCTGCAGGGGAAGGGGGAAAAAACCCAGCCTCAGAGTCAACTGCCAATCTGTCGAGGAAAAATTCCTTCCCCACCCCAAATATGGCAGATCTGTTAGACCCTTGTTCCCCTTTGCTTCTAGACCCTTCTTCTCTCCTTGGCTTAGGTTCCTTGAGTCCTTGTTCCCTGTTCTTTCCTGGCCCTCGATGATGAGCCATATGCTCTCAGAGGCCAGCAAGGCTGATTCTCTGTGATGAGCTTACTTCTCCCTCAGCCTGGAGGACAGCTAAGAGGTCTCCCCTGACCTCATTGCGAGGTCCCAGGTTTGTCCTCTCCCACCTCTAGCCCTTCCCTTCCCCATGCCCTGACCCCTAAACCCTGTGACACCAGGGAAAAGAGGAGGGAAATATCTCCATCCTATTTAAAAGTTATTCTACAAAGAATTTGAATATGATACATGAAAGAGCAGCTACTTATGCAACCTTACCATTAGCTCATGAATGTCATCTGAATTGCTAAAGAGACACTCCTCTTCACGCAACACAGCTCTTTTGTCTGAAAACCACGTAAATTTTAACAGCATTATTTGAAAACACATTAAATGGAATGCAAAGTAAACTGAAGGAGGTAATAACGTTACTAGCCATACCAACTGATTTTTCTGGACCATACCTGAATTTTTTCAAAATACTTGAAAATTCACACTCCACCTTAGAGGAAATAGCCAAATGTTAGGGTAGGGGAACCAGGAAGGGACTGTGGACCCAAGGAAGCCCGCAACCCACTCCCACAGACTCGTACTCCCTTATGTACCAGGGGCTCTGCACTCTCTTGTAAGGGAAAAGCAACCCCTCAGGATCTTATAAAGCCCTAGGATTCCTGAACGGGAAGAGGCCAGATCATCATGGGGGGGGGGGAGAGACTGCAAGGCCCTGAGTGGAGCACCACCACTCGATACAGACATCACTTGCACCAACACTCACCCACACCACCGCACAGCTCCACGCAGTGACCAGGGAAGAGAGGTGTGCCAAGGCCGGTGAAGGGAAAAGGGAGCCAGACCCAGGGAAGTCAAGGGAAGGGACTCGCAGCACACTCTAATCCCAGTATACAGGGTAGGAAGGACCCAGACACAGCGAAGGGTGCGGGGGCAGGGGTGACCCTACAGCACAACATAGGCACACGCTTGTCTTCTCTGGTTCAGGTTCTACTTGCACTCTCACAATCCCCTCCAATCCCACACCATCCGCACCACCCACTTCCTCAATGCAATCACTCACACACCACACACGCTACTACACGCTCTCACTCCACAACATTACCAAGCTCAATGATCCACAATCCATGGAGGGGCCAGTCTCACAGCGCTGCTGATCACCGGCAACACTGTGTCTTCTGGCCCTTCCTTACATACTGTTGGCGCCGCCCCCTTGAGCGCGCAAGCGCAAGGAGCGGCACAACATGCCGGAGGGCCCCGCCCCTGTGCTCTCAGCTGCCTGCGGAGCCGGGCCCACCGGCCCCGCCTCCGCAAAAAGGGCCACGCCCTCAGGTGTCTCCCTGCTGTCATGGAGCACACGCTGGCCGCGGCCCTGCCCCCAAGGTGCCGGCAGCAGAAGCGGTAATAGCGGGCCCTGACACCAAATAACTGATCAATGGTATGTAGCTAAACCAGTTTCCATGAAGTCAATGGCAGTTTTGCTGCACACCTCCATTAGGTGGAGGTAGCAGCCTGGCTCCTAAGGGAGTGACGTCTACAGAAAAGGTGATGAAACCTTTCCCTGCAGCAGACCACTTTGAAAATTAGTACAAGTTCTACTGGCTGAATGGGAGCAAGGGTGGGTGGGGGTGGGGTGCTTAAAGGCTAAGTTCAGAAGGAGGGAAGGGAAGGACTGTCCAGTTCATTGATCTGTCTCATGTATCTATTTTCTATCCTTGAGTGCATGACCTCATCTCCACTCTCTTCTAGAGCTGACACGATGATTTCCAGTGAATGTTATTTTCACTCGAGTCAGCCTATTCGCCACCTCCCCTGCAATGTGGAAACTCACTGGGTTTTCACCACATTTCTTTGTTCCCATTCAGGAATGCCCCTTTGTAGGTACTTTTCGCAGATGCTGACATGTTCAGCGCATTGGCGGGAGAAAGAGGCAGGCACAATATACACAGAGCAGGCACAGCCGCCTTCTCCTCCCGCACCCGCCATCTCCTCTGAATGGGAGAAGAGCACTTGGAGGCAAAAAAAAAAAAAAGGCATGGGGCTGGAAGCCAGGAACACTATGACCCCAGGACACAAAAATACTGAAAAATGACAGAAGATACAGAAAAATAATAGTAAATACCGGGACCAGCTGAAAGTACCAAAAAATGACATAAGTTGTGAATCCACAGGCACGACTGAGTAATTGGAAAGGGGCCAAACAAAAAACCCTGCATGTCAGATTTGGTTCTCATGCTTGGGATTCCCCACCCTTTACAGTGTCTATAGACAGAGCAGACAGTAGCACATGGAGCCGCAGTCCTTTCACTTCTTAGTGGTGACAGACTCACCTGATCCTCAGTGTCACAGCCATACCACCTCCCTTTCCTTTTCTCAAAATCAGGACTTGAAAATGAAAACTTGCACAGATATTTCTGACCATCTTATGTTGGCAACTGATTAGCAAATTAGAAGCACGAAAGGGCATTTCACATAAAATCTTATTTCCTCATCACTAGTATTATAGCTCAGATAAACTTACCAGCCTTCTCATCATCCTCATGTTGAAAATCACATAAATCATCCTTGTTGTCCTGTGAGTCACTTTTCAGGGGAAGCTTCCTCTCCACCCATCCTTTCTTTCTTAAGCTTGCACGAATGACAGGATAGGGCCCACAGATGGCAAAAATTTTCCTTTCCTAAGACCACAAACAAACATTCTTATACCGAAAGCATCTATGTGCAGCTTACCTTATACAGGCAAGGCCTTCACTAGAGTTGGTAGTGGAGGCTTTCAAGCTGCAAAAGCTATTTTTCTAAAAGAGGAGGGAAACACAACATATTTATTATTTATATATATACCCAGCTGTTGTACACACATTTATATGCAATGAACTGCTCCACACACACATACATGACCAATGGGTGTTAATACACGTACATCCGGTATCCGGTATTCTCCCCGGTGTCCCGCCTCTAGTGGGTCCTGGGGAGTGGTGGCAGCTCACTGACACTCACCGAGACCCAGCACTTCTCCTGCTGCCACTTACTATTCCCCAAGACCCAAGTAAGTGTGTGGGGACTGGAACAAGTAGAGACAGCATCTCTGCTGCTGTTGCTGTGCTCTCTCCGCTTGTCTCGACGCAGGTCTACATGGCCCCGGACCTTGCCTCTTTCCAAAGACAGTGTAATACCTGGCTGCTCCGCCAGGCTTTCGGCGAGGGAGACTGGTGATTGGGGGGTAGGGGGGTAAAGGGGGAGGAAGAGGGTTTTAGCTCCACTTTTGGGGGTTTTATGGATTCTGCTGAATTTTATGATAAACTGTAGCTTATTTATACATTTATATTTATTTTATATTTATATGTATTTATATTGTGTTTCAACTGTGTTGTGAACCGCCCCAAGTTGCTTGGCAGGCAGGAGGGTTGTGGTTGATAAATCAAATGAAATAAATATATAAAAACACCCTAAAAACATGACACCCAACCCCTCTCGCACCCCTCTCGCAAAGCCACCCCACCCGCCATCCATGCTGGTCAAATGCCTTTTGAAACAAAAAAGGTCTTATACCACCTCTGGAAGACACTCAGGCCTGGGATCAAACAAACCTCTGGGGGAAGGAGTTCCATAACACAGGGGCACAACCAAGAATGCCTCCCTGCAAACCCCTTTCATACGAACAAGGCTGATCTCAGGGGCCACATTGGGACATGGAAGGGCAGGTGGTGGGGTGGGACACCGGGGAGAATACCAGATGTACTGGTATCGGATTTCCCTGGTACCAGATTTACCGATATTGCATACCAGATTTTTAACACTGGCCACAGTACCGGATTTTTTACATTGCAGCTATTGACTTCAATGGCTGCAATGTAAAAAATCCGGTACTGCGGCCAATGTTAAAAATCCAGTACAGGTAAATATCGGATTTATTGGATTAAGCCGATACACCCAAATACCGGCAATATCGGATCTCGGGAGAACCGGAATTCCCACCCCTAGCAAGTGGTCTTTCAGATATGTGGGTCCCAGACAGTTTAGGGATTTAAAGATCAAAAACAGCACCTTGGATTGTGCCTGAAAAGTTATAGGAACAGGTCACTCGCCCACGTTACCGAGACATGGCGGGGAAACTCCTGGTGGCCAAACTCATGAGTAGCTCAGAACATGAGCACGGGGGATCACGTGTCATCAGACGGGTCTCGCAGTGATTTCTCTCATGGATGACAGGGCTCAAAATCTAGTCCTGTGATCCATGAGAGAAATCGCCGTGGGACCCGCCTGATGATGTTTTTTACCTCCGCGCCCACGTTCAGAGCTACTCAAGAGTTTGGCTTCTGGGAGTCCTCTGGGAGTTTCCCCACCATGTCTTGGTAACATGGGCAAGTGGCCACAGTCACCACCAAAGTAACTTGGGGTATTTTCAGACGTTACGAGATCACAGTGAACCACGGTGAATACCCACCTGTGGTCACTGTGTCTCGAACATCTGTTTGGCAGCCGCCAGATGTTCGCCACGGTCAATTCTCTCATGGTGTCAATTTGAACCACGCTTCCCGGGCTAGCCGGGGGAATGTCCCGGGAAGCGTGGTCAAAAAGATCCCCAGCGGGGACCAAAAAAAAGTAACGTCTGGCCGGTTGCCACGGCCCGGGATCTCCGGCGGGATCCCGGGCCGTGGCGAATCCGGCCCGACGCGGCGGCCGCATTGGCCCCGCCGCCCGCCCGTCTCCCCGGAGGGCAGGCAGCGGGGTGCGTGGAGGGGGCGGGGCCATGCGGCCGCACGTTGCACCGCGCGGCCCTGCCCCCTCCCAGATTCCCGATCCCCCCGGCACGTCTGATATGGCATGACGGGGTGACTCCGGCGGGGAATGAATGGGTTGTTTTCGGTACGGGGCCAAGTGGCCCCGTAACGTCTGAAAACACAGTTGGTGTCAACATGAATGGGTGATCGTCATCTATTCTAAGTTTGCTTCCCTGTAAATAAACACATAAATACAGTTGAGAGATCCACAGAGCCGGATTTTGCCAGTCCAGATGCTTCAGAATTCTGGACCCACACAAGTCCTCCATTAGTTTCTTGACACCACCTCTCCCACAACATGGAGGAAATTGAAAGAAACTAACAGAGGGCCATCAGGGAAGCATTTCTAAAGTGTCCAGACTGGCAAGGTTAGGGATAGAGGTTGATGCTGGGTAGGCCCCCAAGCTAGGTCTGGAGGGGCTCTGGTCTCAGGTTCCCTGGGATATGGCCACTCTTGCTGCTAGCAGCTGGGAAGGTGGAGCCTGAGATGACAAAACCTCAACTTGCAGCCCACCTGGGAGCTGCAGTACCTGCTTGGCCAGTGCCAGGTGTGGTGCTGCTGTTGCCTGGCAGGGTGGGGAAGCAGGTCAGGCACATGAAAGTCTCCTCCCCCGAGGGAAATCAATTGGGGGAAAGAGTCTTCTTGAATGATTTTGGAGAACCCTGATTCCAGATGTTTTGACTGAATTGCTAGTTTCACCTGTAGAGCACAGAATTCAGAATAACTGGCAGGCCCCATTTGGCAGAGTTCCAGTATGAGAAAAGCAGATCAACTGCAGATCAGCATGGAAGTATATTCAGAGCTAAGGGATGATGTCTGTACAGTTGTTGTCTGCACTATGAACTTGTACAGAATATGGAAGCGAGAAATGTTTGTTAACATTTTGCTTCTAATGTATAATCTAACACCAGTGGTTCTCAAACTTTTTTGAACTGTGCCCCCTGCCTTCTGCTTGTCTGTGGTAGTGGAGCCCCACCACTACACATACATACATTCATACAGCTAGCTCCCTTTCTTCCTCTCCTCCCTCCCACCATCCGATTGCTTCTCCTCTCTCTCCTTGTTGCCTGTCTCTCCTTGCCATCCCATTCTTTTGGAGATTCCTGTAGCTCAGTGAGTATGTGAAGCTAGATGTTTGTCAGCTGGGGTCTCTCATGCACACCATCCCTTTACCCCTAAGAACACCATCTGCCCCTCAGAGAAGCCTGCCCCCCATTTTCATAGCCATTGATCTAACCTGCAACACTCATAGTTTGCCGGTTATAGTCAACATTACACTCCCTGCTAGAGGAAATGTGGGTTTTGAAAAACAGTAGTGCAAGTGGGGAGGGAGAAGAGTAAAATCTATATTCAGACCTATATACCTTGATTGCCTTCTCAGTTAAAAATCTTGCCAGTCTATATTTGTCCAGTTTGTGGGGAGGAGGCAACTCGTCTGTAATTCTCTGCTTTAACTCTGAAAAGAACACACACAAAAAGAAAGAAAGAGGCAGAAAAAAAAGCTCTAACTAATTTTTTTTGCATGGGTGACCTCATTTTTAGTCTTAGCTATAATCCTGGAACCCCAAACAGCAAGAGAGACATGCAAAGTACATCAAATACAATTTGTGATAGGAACCCTACTTGGGATCCTGACCCACAATTTGGGAATCTCTGCTGTAACCAAAGGAGCAATATATACATAAACTGTATGTGCATTTAAAACAGGGATGGAGAACCTTCATACCATGGTTGTTTTTTATTTGGACCTTTTCTAATTCCTTGATCTGGCTCACAAATTCAGTCCTTATACTGAAGCAGTGAAAGACTGAGTTCAAGGAAAGGAAGCAGAGGTGAGGATGTGTACTCAGGATAGGAGATGGATCCATAGTATTATAGATGCATGTTCTGGTTCCTCCTGGATCAGAGAACACCCTTTAGCCCCCTGCTCCCAATTCATATCCAGCCCATGGAGCTTGTACTAGTTTTCAAATTGGCCCATGGGGAACTTGAAACATAGAGTCATATCTTGCCGTTCTTATCTATACCCGCTGTCATCGTGTCAACAATCCACCTGTACAGACAGATCGATGTGCATGCAAGTGCTAACAGGGACTAAAGTCAGAGCTGGCCTTACCACAGGGTGATGACCTGATCTTTGCTCTACTTCTGGGGTCCCCACAGTACACCGCGTTTTCACCAGGGAATGGTGTGGGTGCCCCATGCCCTCCCAGAGAGGCCCCAACCATGACCACCTATAGGACTCCATGGAGGGTGTCCCAAAGTGGTGGAGCCATGGGGAAGGGGGAGGGGCCATCAGGGGCCTTGCATTTTATCTTTGCCTTGAGCCTCACAAAGTCTAAGGCCAGCCCTGACTAAGGTAACCCCCATTCCTGCAAGCTGACCTACAGCAGAATTTGAAGTCTATCTATGTAGATCAGTTTGGAAGAATCAGGGCCTTCAAGGATTATAAAACCAAAGGCCCTGCATCTTTCTCACCTTGCATGAGAAATTGCATCAAATCTCAAAATGTCTGCATGCAGGAATGCTACAAACATTAAAATAACTGGATATTTATTTATTTATTAATTAAAATATATATGCCATCCCCTCCTTCTATAAGCATCTCAGGGCAGCTAACAACATTTAAAAATACATAATGAAATAAAATACATTAAAACAACGCTAATAATCCAAAGTTAAAATAACCCAATACCAAAAAAAACCCTCCCTAACCCAAGCTACCCATCCCATCTCCCTTGGTAAAGGCCCAGCGGAACAGTCAGGTCTTACACTGTCTACGGAAAGAGGGGAGGTCAGTGGCCATGTGGACCTCCAATGGGAGGGAGTTCCACAGCCACGGTGCAGCCACAGAGAATGCCCTCCTCAGAGTCAACACCCGGGAAGCCTGGGGGACCTCAAGGAGAGCACTCCAGGCTGACCGTAGAGGTCAATCCAGGACCCAGAGAGTGAGGCAATCCTGCAGATAAGTGGGCCCCAGGCCATTTAGGGCTGTAAAGGTCAACACCAGCACCTTGAATTGGTCCCTGAAGACTATCGGCAGCCAGTGCAGAGAGCGAAGCACTGGAGTAATGTGCTTATATCGGCCCGTCCCCTTCAGGAGACGGGTCACTCTGCACCAGCTGCAGTCTCTGAACCAGCACCAAGGGTAGCCTCACGTAGAGTGCGTTACAGTAGTCTAATCTCGAGGTAATAAAAGCATGGATGATTGTGGCCAGGTCAGAGTCCGAGACATACGGCCTAATCTGACATACCAGATGTAAGTGGCAGAATGCACCCTTTGCCACAACTGCCACCTGGACATCCAGACTATGGACCTGAGATACCAGGGGAGGACGGACCCCATAAATGATGGGTGTCATCACTCCCCAGGCTTTCCCCACGACCATCACCTCCGTCTTCTCAGGATTTAACTTCAAGCAGCTCGTCCTCATCCAACCCCCCCACAGCTGCCAGACACCAGGTAAGCACAGAGACTGCCGGGCCTGGGATGAAAATGAGAGATATAGCTGGGTGTTATCAGCATATTGATGGCACCTTACACCAAACTCTCTGACAACCTCCCTCAAAGGCTGCATATACACATTGAACAGGAGAGGGGATAAGATGGAACCCTGTGGGACTCCACACGTGAGGCCCCGGGGAGAAGATGAATAATCACCCAGCACCACACGTTGGGTTCTCCCAGCTAGGAAAGAGCGGAACCATTCAAGAACAGTCCTGCTGATCCCTGCCCGGTCCCGCAGCTGAGTCACCGACAACTCATGATCAGCGGTATCCCATGCAGCCGAAGCATCTAACAGAATCAACAGGGTTGAATGACTCTGGTCCAGCTCACGGGAGAGGTTGTTGACCAAGGCCACAAGTGCAGTCTCCATGCCATAACCCAGACGAAAGGTAGACTGTGAGGGATCAAGAAAGTTGACTCGGTCCAGATGCTCCTGAACCTGTCGAGCCACCACCCGTTCAATAACCTTCCCCCAAAAAGGGAAGGTTAGAGACTGGCCAATAGCTGGCCAGGACGTCAATGTCCAATGATGGCTTTTTGAACAGGGGCCACACCACAGCCTCCTTGAGACAGTCCGGCACCCTGCCCTCCCCAAGGGAGGCATTGACTATCCTGTCCAGCAATGGCCTTAATGTCTCCCGGCTGGCCTTAACCAGAAAGGTATGTAGAAAGTTCTTAGACTTTAATTACAGATAATAAAACATTTGTTTAGTTGTTCTCCATTACCTTTTCAAAAAGGTGGCAACTTTAGTTTGAGTACTTAAAATTAGGCCAAACACTGTTCTTCACATCCAAAGGAGTAAACTCACTGACCTCAGTAGAGCTTCTATTATAAATAAATTCTCCAGGATTATGGCTCACTTCTGCATTCCAGGTAAATCATTTGTTAGGGCAGTATGACTTTCAGAGAGAGTGAGAAACTACAAATATGCACAAGCTGTGTACTATTGTAAGTTTATACATATTAAACTCCTAACAATTTAAATGTTTATGAAAGTATTCTAGTGAAGATAAAAGGCAGAAGGATTTCAATCACTGACATTTATTCTTACCAACAGAAGTTGGTCCAATAAAAGATATAGAATCATAGAATTTTAGGGTTGGAGGACACCTTAAAGGTCATCTAGTCCAACTCTCAACTCCCAATCTGAACTTCTTTGTCTCCTCTTCTTACATTTGACAAACATGCTCTCTAGACATAATTTGTATATACATTCCAATATCAATTTTTTTTAAGAAAACAGGAAATTGTATGCCAAGGCATCATACACTTCTCTTATGACAAAAGAATTTAAATCGAATACTATACTTTCATACCTTTCAAAATTCAATTTACCAAAAATGAAATGATTGTAACTTGAAATGGTAATTCATTTCAAATAAACCTTTTATAAATTTCCACATCTACACTGACTTCCTTCCTTTCTCGTTTATATCCATTTCCGTCAAGTTGTATTGATGACTTAACTGAAATTAAGATGTAGAAAACATTTTAAAGATGTGAACCTCTTTTATAAGATTTGTAATAGATATGTTAATCTTAATTCGATTTAAACTCTTTTGTAATAAGATGTATATAAGAAAGATGCCTTAACATACAATTTCCTATTATGTTAAAGTTTGAATAAATGTGAATCCATTTTAACTATGTTTTAAAACCAAAAGATTTTTGTATTGGAATTTCCTTCTTTTTTGATGATAAGGTGGCATCACGGCCCTTTCTGGCTTTTCCAAACCTTCCCCAGGTGGCTGGACGCACTGTAGTGGAACCAGTTTCCTGGGGGACGTTGAAAGGGGCTCCCCTGCCCCAGCGCACCCCGACCAGAATGTGCTAGGGCAGGAAAGCAGAGGCAGGGATTTAATCCTGTCGCACCCCAGTGAAACCAGAGCCTGAGGGATGTACAGTGCCTGAGGTTTAAACCTCCCCCAGATCATTGGATACACTCTGGTGGGTCCAGCCATCTGGGAGACGTTTAAAGGTGCTTCCCTGCCTCAGTGCTGGGATGTGCTGGGGCAGGGAAGCAGGAACAGGGGTTTAATCCTCCCACAGATGGTTGAATGCACTCCGGTGGATCCAGCCATCTGGGGGACATTTAAAGGAGCTTGCCTGCCCCAAAGTACCCCATCTGGGATGCACTGGGGCAGGGAAGCGTTGTCAGGGGTTTATCCTCCCCCAGGTGGCTGGATGCACCACAGTGGATCCAACCACCTGGGGGACCTTAAAGGGGCTTTCCTGTCCCAGAGTACCCCAGCTGGGATGCACTGGGGCAGGAAAGCAGGGGTTTAATTCTCCCACAAGTGGTTGGATGCACTTGCAAACCACTTTGAGGATTGGGAGTAGAGAAATACAGAATATGAACGCATGGGCATAGTTATAGGGGGGAAGGATAGAAGGGGAGAAGCATTTTGACAGTTACATCTGGCACGGTGGCTGCAGCTGTACGTCTCAGACTCTGATCTGGTCCCCATCATCCATGCCTTTTTTACCTCTAGACTAGACTACTGTAATTCACTCTACGTAGGGTTGTCCTTGGGGATGGACCGGAGGTTGCAACTGGTGTAGAATGCGGCAGCCCGTCTCCTAACGGGGACAGGTCGCTGCGAGCACATTACACCTGTGCTCCATTCTCTGCACTGGCTGCCTATTGTCTTCCGGGCCAATTCAAGGTGCTGGTAATGACCTTTAAAGCCCTAAACACCCTGGGCCCTGCTTACCTGCGAGACCGCCTCAGGCCCCGGGTTGTATCGCAGTCCCTGTGGTCGGCTGGGGACCCCCGACTCGAAGTCCCCTGGAAGTCCTGGATGGTGACGATAGGGAGGGCATTCTCGGTGGCTGCACCTAGGCTGTGGAACTGCCTCTCAATGGAGGCCTGCCTGGATCTAGACCTCCCCTCTTTCCGAAGAGAGTGTAAGACCTGACTGTTTTGCCGGGCCTTTGGAGACGGAGATGGGTAGGGTGTGGGGTTGGGGGGTCTTCTGCCCTTTTAGTATGTTTTTAGTATTTTTAATGAATTTTATATTGTTTGAGGATGCTTTATATGATGATGTTTTATTGTTATGGTCTGTGTCTATTGTGTGCCGCTCCGAGCTGTCTGTGAGCAGGAGGGTGCTGAGTAAAAGACCATGAAATAAATAAATAAATAAATAAATAAATAAGGGGTGCATCCCCGCCATCCTTAAGAACAGGGAGTCAGTGGGTGGGGAGAAATGTATGCCCATATCCCACCCAACTTGAGTCCCAAAGAACTTCCATCAGCTCTTGGGTTCATGTTCATCAGGAAGAAGGAGAAATGGGGGAAATGGTTAATGGGTTAATTGAACTGTGCCAGCTTTAGCTTGATTTAATATTCAGGATAAAAGGTTTTGGGGTGAGGGAAAGCGGTTTCACTGGAACTTCAAGAAGGAGAGGGGAAACATGGCCTCAGAGCAGGCCTGCCAGGGACGTGACTCCCTGCTGAAAGAGACCCTGAAAAGAGAATATGTACATTTTGGAATAATAAACCATTCCAGAGCAATATACTTTTTTCACCGTTTCAGACATTTCAGAGTTTATCTTTCAAATGATATCAGTGTAAGTTGGAGGTTTCTGGGTCAGGGACAAGACTTCTCTTGATCAAGGGCAGATACAGCATCCCTCCCCAGCATTTAGCTCATAGTTACACCAATGTATGAGGGTATCTGACTCAGTAAGACTCTCTACATGTGAGGAAGTGTCTGCCCTCATGGCTGAAGCCTTATGGAATGGTTGCCTCTACTGGAATGTTGCCAGGGGAAACAGCCTAGAAACAATCATGTTTATAATGTGCAGGATTCCATGCTAGCTGCAGCTGAAGCATGTGGGGAACAGTGGCAAGTAAGGGTTTTTCAGTCCCAGTTTTAAGAATTACATGTGCAGAAGGCTCTTAAAAATTGTATTGAATTTGCTATTGTGTTAGGTTCAATCTGCGAGACCGCCTCACTCCCTGGGCCCTGGAACGATCCCTGCGGTCATCCTGGGGCACCTTTTTCGAAGTCCCTCGGGTTCTCTGGGGGAGAGGGCGTTCTCGGTGACCAGACCTAGGCTGTGAAACTCCCTCCCAGCTGAGGCCCAGCTGGCCCCGGACCTTCCCTCTTTTTGATGAAAAGGGAGAGGGGTAGAGGGTTAGGGTGGATGGGTTGGTTGTTATCTCCTCTCAATGTTTGTTTTGATAGTTTTTAGATTATTTATTTATTTATTTATTATGTTGTAAGCCACCCCAAGCTGCTTCGGCAGGAGGGGCAGGGTATTAAGCTTTTAAAAATAAAAAAAATCTAGTAGCAACTCATTTTTCTCAATCCTCTTTCTATTTATTTATTTTTAAATGTGTTTAAGGGGGCGGGGGGGATAGCTTAATAGTCTGTTCTCCAAAACCCACTAAACCAAATGGAATATTTCCCTGAATTTCAAGGAACGTTGAGTAGGTTCTTAGAGAATTTTTAATTTGTGTCCCCATTTCATATTAATGTTCTTGAGTATAGGTACTCAGCTTGTAGTTTCACCCTCAGACTATTTTTATGCTATATAGGTATTTTTTCCAATTAATCTAGCATTTCCATTGCAACCATGACAGCATAAATGGAATCATTATTGATTGATAATCATAGCTGCAGGATTCCCTGTGTCACAGGTGCATGCAAATATTTGTTTAGGGGAATACCAGCTGGAAACTTACCTGGAAATAGTCCCTGGTGGCATTGAACTGAAGGGAAACAGTTGTCCACAGTGATTTTTAAGATTTTCTGGGGAGGAAGGTCAGCCTTTATCATTCCTTTGAGAGAGAGAGAGAGAGAGAGAGAGAGAGAGCATACATAGTTTCAAAAACTGAAGCAGATATGGTTGTCTGAAACTGATAAGACTGGTTAGTTAAGGAGGACAGCCAAGTAGGAAGCAGGAAGCAGTTAAATACTTTTATTGTGATACCAGATATGTTCATACAAACAAACCTTGCATGGGAGAAGAGTGTTACGGGGAGCAGGGGGTGGGGAGAGAGAGAATACAGCAGATGTAAATAAATAGTCTTTCCCACCAATTGAAGAACTGGTTAATGTTTGTTTATTTCACAGTGGGAACGGGAATAACGTTCCACATAGATCAGAGGTTTCCAACAATAGAGACCCCAAGTGGGATCATGACGTATGCAAATAGAATCACACTAACTGATATTTGATATAATCAGTGTTTCTTTACTGCTGTCTGGGGCCATGAGATTATGCTTAAGTCTCAAAATAGTTCACTAACTAACAAAATCCTTAAATCTCCATAAGAACTGTCTCCAAGAGGACATATTTTAGAAGGCTAGCCCACAAGAACCTGATCCTGCAAAATGCTGAGAAACCCCTGTATGCTGTTGTGTACCCATTCTCCACTGATGTTATGATGAGGTATATGGATGTTCTGAGAAGAAACTCAGCACCTTGCAGATTCAGGGTCTTCGACTGTAAACTCCTTGAGGTCCATTTTAATTCTTGCTGACCTTTGGTACTTTCGGCTCGAGGAGTTGTGAGCTAATGGATGTGAGGATAGCTAGTTCTCCAGCAATGTTCCTCTTTCACCCAACCCTACAGAATTCCTTCCAGGGGCATCCAGATAAACAGAGGAGTCAGCAAACATTTCACCAGATTCTTCCCCACGAAAAATCCTACATCAAACCAGAGTAGTAGATTTTCCCTCTGTACGGTTGAATCCACACTTGAGATGATTATGGACAGAAGGTGGGGGAGGGGGGGAGAGAGAATACACAATTTTGGAAACAACCATTTCTGGAGGAGGGGAAAGTGACATATTCTCACCCCCTGTATGTAAGAGTTAAAATTGTGTTTTCCTGTAGGCTGCAGTGTAGTGTCAAAATTCAGTTGGATCCCATGTCCAAGATTTGCACTGACCTTGGAAGATCTGAGGGTTTAAGGAGTTCTTGTTAATAATTCACCTTTAATCCTCAGTCTGTTCCTCAAACGTTGCCACAATCCACCCACTTTCTCACTTGGAAATTCCAAAAATTGCAGCATTTGTATTTTCTATTTCCCCATTCAGAAGTAACCAGGAAAGGAAGAAAAGGCCTTAAATGCATTTTCAAATCTCACTCTATGCCCAGTGTTCAGGTTGGTTCAAAATCTTTATGTAAAGGCAGTTTCTTGTTATAGGAGAACTACAACTCTGCTTCTCCAGATCTTACAAATTCAACCGTCTTTAAAAGACAGAAGGCAGTGAGCAAAAGAGACAAATTTCTAGTTGTATTTGAGGGAAAATAATTAACATCAGCTATCCATTTCATCCCCTGAAATGAATTTCCTTTGCATAAATGTTTAATAGAGAAACATCGCATCCTGATCCTTCGAGAGACACACGTTTCCATTTTTTCTTTTTTTAAATAATGGAAACTAGTAAAGTAATTGAATATTTACATAGGTAACTACAAAACCCTGACAAGGAACTTTGTGGAGAATTCAATCTTAAATCAGCACTGACTGAGGACACTTCATAACCTGATTCCTTTGTTGCTTACAGGAGAATACCAAAACACTCATCATAAACTAATATTCCTTAGCTCTCATATGACTATAACAAAAATGGATTCCAAATTAATTTTCAAATACAGACTGTTTTCTTCTTCATTTTTTCCTTCCTCACTTATAGGTAATAGGCATGGCTTTCTTTCTATGTGAATCCGATTCATTTTGGCATGTTTAGCTGTGTCATTACTTCACTCCTTGGCTTCCCCCCCCTGAAAATTAAGACAAGAACATTAAGACTTAATTAATTAATTATTTAAAACAAAAATTAAGAAAATTAAGATGGAAATAATTTAGAGCCTGTTTCTGCAAACCTTTACAGTAGTTCCCAGAAAAGGTGAACGCATGTAAGCGTTGCCAGGATCAGAGTGTGATGAGTTGCAAGCTATCCCTTTTTTTTATGGACAAAGATTGTGTTAATTCCCCGGCAGAACTGTCTGGCAGGGGCTACAAAACTGAGAGCCCTGATTAGCAGGAGGCTGATAGGGTGGAGCTCTTCACAGTGTAGGTCAGGTGACCCTGTTCAGGTAAAGCTGAGCTAGGAGCCTAGCAAAGCAGAGCACTGGGGAAGATTTAAGAGCTGTCCCCTGGGCAGAGAGCCTGTGAAGGAACCCCTTCAAGAGGGAAGTCAGGGGACTGAGGGGATGAAAGTGTTTTTTGAGGTTTTGTGTATGTGTAAGACTGATGCGACAGTCAGACTGTGGGCCGGGATAGAGACCTGAAAGCAACAGGAAACATTGTGAGATGGAACAATAAAGAAGCTGTGTTCTTTGAAGAGAAATACAAGTCTGACTCTCTTGTCTTTTGCTGGGGATCCGAGACCCAGACTCCACGCTGCTGGAGATAGCATACCAGCTTATCCAGAGCTTTAGTTATGAGTCTTTATATTAATCACTCCCTTTTTCTGTATTTTTTTTAATCCTTACATTATATAGATTATCAAATTGACACTTCCAATTCAAAGGATCCCTTTAATTCAAGGGTGCTTTACCTGCCGTATTTTGATTTTAAGTAACATCAAAATTAGCCAGAACTGCAAGAGGATGGGAAAATGTGTTTTCTCCCTTTATTTTAGATTACTGGCTGCACTTTGCATCCAGTCAGTTTTTCCATTTCTCATATATTGTTGCTTATTTTCTCCTGTCAGTGCTTCGACACAGCAACAAGACAGAGAACAGCAATTTTTTTTCAAAGACAAAGAATGTGATTAGCATGGAGTTCAGCACAGAAACTCAGGGACAGGTTTAGTACCTGAAATTACTTTAAGCTCATTTTGAAAATTACTAAGGAGTTGATGGTGTCCACTGAAAAGTAATAACACTTGAAAAGCAAAAGAAGAAACTCAGGGTCCCATATCTGAAGTCCGTGGACAAATTCAACTTGGACAGCCTTGCTGCATTTTGTGACTTAAAGAGCAGATTGTCTAGATACAGGGTGTTTTTAAATAAGCAAGGCTATGGGCAGCGTGTGTGTCTGTGGACACTGAGTGGCACCACTCGGGTGGAGTGGGGAGGAATTCTAACAGGTGGCCCTCAGCATGGCTACTGCGGCAGCCACGTTGCACTCCCCTGCCACAGACCATGGGGGAGAGGGTAGCGTGCCGGGCTGGTCTTTGAAAGTCACAGGTCCCAGTTGTGAATGCTGGGGAAGCAGACTCCCCAGCACTCACAGCTAGTTCCTGTGACTTGCCAAGTTCATGCTCACAGTGCCTCTGAGTGAGGGACACTTCTGCTGGGGTGGGTGGCCACCCCAGTTCATATGGAAAGGATGTGTGGGTGCTCGTTGCCACACACTTTTTTGGCTTGCCCCATACGAGGCATGTTTTGGCTGCGACTATGAGTGGATGCTGCATGGCTCATGGGAGCACGCATGCATCCCCTGGCTCCACCTTCAGATGGGTCGTCAGATGAGTGGTTACTGGGTGACCATGAGTGGTAGTAACATCTCGTTTAAAAACACCCACAGAATCATGAGTAGACCTTCAGTCACTGTTTATTAGAGAATGTTAAGGATCCTACAAGCATCCTGCTGCTGATGGTGAGAAAAATATGAGCAGGGCAAAATGTAAGTGAAATGACTATTTTGTCCTGGAAATCAGACCAGATTTATTCTTACTGAAACTCTATTGATGTAAATAAAATTACTCCACACTTGCCCCATTATGGGAAATGGCTATAAAATCATACCATGGCAAAAGTAATAAAATGCATTGATACTTGTGTACTGAGTAACATTACATTTCTAGAATATGGAAAATCAGGGAACTGTAGCAAAATAGTTTGCAGTGGGATATAGCTTAGTGATCATCTCTCAAATACACACAACCTATTATGAGATTGAACTTTCATCCTCTACATCGTAAGTGTCACAACTGATACTGTGTCTGCCTGCAAGACTGTAATCCCCTTGGGGTAGGCATGGGGTCTTCCGCTGTGTACAGCAACAGCACTCCGTAATGAAAAAGAACAATAATAGAATTTCTTGAAGAGTTCCCATCAGGGCGGACATCTCTTACTTAGGGTGCAGAGCTCATTTCCAGGACCCACTCTCTCATTATGGGTCACAGCCACACCCTAAACTAGGCTGCTGCCAATTCAGCCTTGGTAGCTAGCTATTTTTCTCTCCCAACACAGACTACCTACAAATCAAACTTCAATGTCCAATAGGCACCTGGAAAATGGGATTTTCAGGCACTTCCCCCCAAGCTTACCCTCCTGAGAGCAGCAGAGCTCCTTTCTCTGTGGACACTGAAGGCGTTGCCTCCCCCGCACTGAGAAAGCACCACCACAGACTCCTCCCACCCCACCCCCATTGTGACCTTTACAGGCAGCCTAGTGCATTGTGTGTAGGGGCGGGGTGGCTGTAACTGGAACAAGAGGCAGTGACTGGAGCTAGACAGAGGTCTCACTGCCTGACTAGAGGTATTATTACATGTAACACGGTCCACTCATTTTCTCCTTTAAACACCCATTGTGTGTTTGTGCAAGCACACATCCTGCAATGGGAGAGACGTAGGTTTGAGTTTCCTCAAAAGTGTGGAGCCTCCCTTTCTTCCTGCCCCATTTGTACATTTTTAAGAACTGTTTTAAATTATTTTCAATTGCTTTCAATTGTTTATGTTTTTAACTTTTTGTGAAGTGCTCTGAGTGCCATGTAAAGCATGGGGGGAACTATATAAATAAAATTATCATCATTGATTTTGCTCTTTCGTGACAATTAGCCTATATATTGTGTGTGGATAAGGTCCATTGGTGAAATTGATCATGCTTCCCTTTGCCCTGGTCAATTGCCTGCTGATCAGCTGTAAGGCAGGAAGAAGGGAGTTCTGCCTGCCATTGTCCTGGCCTGTCTCCCGCATCTCTGGCTAGGGTACTGACAGCAGACCCAAAGGTGTTACCACATGTTTAGCATTATGTGTGAACTCCCAGTTATGGATTAGGGGAGTCCACACATGTTGCTATCCACCCCTTAGAGACTCCGCAAGAAATTAGTATTTTATAGGGTGAACAAGTAGACAGGATTCCTGAGCATTATATTTACATAGTGATTTTATAAAGCTGATATAAGTTATCAGTCATTCATTGGTCCTTTTTCATATTCAGTCCCCAAATTGACTACAAAAAGCTCTTCAGAGATTTGAAAGTTTTCTTCTATCCCAGACAGACATCAATCCACAAATAGGTTCCATTGATGATAAAGACTTTTATTTTATACAAAAGTAATATGAGATACAAAACAACTCCTACAGAAGTGAAGTATAAGCAAAAGTATTGATCATGACTTGTACTCATAACTTTACAAAAACATGTATCAGTTACACTGACTGAATGATTGCAGTTATTTGATTCGCTTGGCACAAATGAGAACTACTGCATATTATAATATTTATGCATATAAAAATTCATATAGATGTACTTCTAAATGATTCATGACAGCTGCTCTAAAGTCCCCTTGTAAACAAACATGCTAGAGTTTACATGTTATCGCCAAACTAACTTCAAATAAAATCTTTACTGAAGAGATATAGTTGCATTAAAAGCTGTAGCTATTCACTTCAAATGTACAGTATATCACTTGAAAATAAATGGTTATTCTTTGCCCCTACAGCTGTAGTACTGTTAAAGACTGAAGAAGTTAAAAGGTCTTAACTCCAATGCAGCAGTCACTGAATCCAAGTTACTGAGCCATCTGTACCACAACAGCTTTCCAGGCTTTTTCTTTATCAAAATCCTTCAAGGTGTTATTGGAAACCTAAAGCCAAACAGATTTCAGACATTGTGTCAATGAATAACAACATTAAATAAATATACAAGAAAGAAAGCCTTAGGAATATGTATATTTTGGACTGATTTACTAAATCATAGTTAAAGGAACATAGTAATATTTCACATTTCTGTAGTAGTATTTCACAGTTGAGTAGTGAATTTTATCCTGAAGGATCCTAGGGGACTTAATGAGTCAGCTACTTAAAGCATCGCAGGCATGCTGTAGTGGAGGCAGGTGATGTATAGAGTAATATACTCCATACACAGGGTGTAGCCCTGAGGGTCTGGAGGGGGCTTGGCTGGGAGTTGCTAGAAGAGCTTGGCTTGCAAAAGCAAAAGGTGGGCCTTTAGAGGACGGAGGCGGCCAGATTACTGTTCCACTGGACTGCAGTGGGGTTAACATCTTCGCTCTGAGGCAACCACCAGATCAACAACAATGGACATATTTGTCATATTGAAACTACTCAACTAAATCCATAGGATACTGGATTGGCTAAACTCTGTTTTGAATGTGATTTAGTTATAATTATCTATTTTTGCTATAGTAAGATCCAGAGGGTGTTCACAAAATGGGAGAAAGAGGGTCTATATGCATGTTAGATGTTGCTAGAGTACATAACACATAAACAAAAATAACCAATTTTATTACAAAGAAAAACAAAGTGAGCACCGTGGAATTCCCTTCTGGGAAACCCCCTCTTGCAACATGTAGTTAGTATGTTACAACTACTGCTCAAGTGAAGCCCTTGCCAGATATAACCACGTTATCACAGGAGTATAAGGATAAGGGTCTGGTTGTCTCCAGAGTGACTCTGCCCCATCTGATCTTCCCTTTCATGGAAACCCTCAAAATTTATCTAAACTAAATCTGGACCTAGGTCATTTAAGGAGTTCAATTACTATTTATTTATTTATTTAATTTTATTTTCATAGATTTTTACCCCACCCCTCCTGCCATGCAGTTCGGGGCAGCTTCCAGAACATTAAAATACAATAAAATCAATTAAAATTATCATAAATATTATAAAACATTAAAACAGGACTAAGATACACTATAAAAACCCAGGTAGGTGGGGGAACTAAAAGACCCCTCCCTACCCACCCTCCCTCCCAAAGGCCTGGGCGACTATGAAGTCCAATTTAGACAACAGCTTTATAGCAAGCATTCTTAGATAATTTCAACTCCCTACCCAGTGATGTGCTGCAAGAGGAGGGAACAGCTTGGCAGCGTGTCATTCCTGTCTGTTTATGAGGAATGTCTTTGTGGGCAACTCAAAGGTTTATTGGATTGTTTATTCATATAAATGAAATCTCTGAAAGCCATAGTTCAGTCTGGCTTTCAAATCTTAAAACAGTATGTAATGGGTTAGAGAGTCGCTTGGCAAAATTACAGTTGGATAGAACTATAGGGAAATGTGATGGTTGTGCTTCAAGTAAATCAGAAGATATTGTAAGGCAAAGAAAGTCTCCTCCCGCTATGGAAATTTCTACCCCAGAAGCAGGACTCATTACTATAGATAGTTTCAGGGCAGACAGTCCAAGAAGAATAGGGAGGAGGCGGAATAAAGGGGATCGTTTACTGGCTCAGAATCTAATTATTTATGATCTGCCACTTCATAAGAATGAATCAAGCTATTCCCTGAAAAGCTTTGGAGATCTCTCTCTGAGATCGCTGATTTTAAAGAATGCTGAATCTTCATCTATGGGGTTAGAAGTTGATGAAGACGATTTCCCCCTACCTGATAGAAAGGAAACTGTAGCTCTCAACAGATGCAGTAATGATTTTTGTGAACCAAGAAGTAATAATTCCCAAGTGGGTATTGTGGATGAAAGGATATGGGAATGGCTGTGGCTAGGTAAAGGGAGATGCCGAGAATATGTCAATAGAAGTTACAGAAGGAAAGAATGGGAGAACTGACTGAACATGGGAGAAAAGGCACATAGGTCTGGAAGGAAAGATCTGAAAATAATGTCCTGGAATATTGTAAGTCTGAGAAACAGGAATTTAGATTCTGACTGGAGAGATTTTGTGAGGAAAGCCCAGGTACTTATGTTCCAGGAAACCTGGATGCCGTAAAGTTTTTCTTTTAATGGTTTTCGGTCTTTTGTTGTACCAGCCTGGAGAGACAACATTCATGGTAGATATAAAGGGGGTTTAGCCACCCTTGTTGACATAGAAAGACCTGTAAGCCCCTACAGATAGATTTACATCCACCGTACCTGCAAGCTATTCTCTTAGATCTCCCATGAAACATCTCAGATAACAGTGAACATATATTTCCTGCCAAGGAAACAAGGGGTGCTCCCAGGTTGGTGGGTTCCTTCTTTAGTAAGTAAAATTGAATTTCTTGAGGAACTTCGACCTGATGTGATCCTTTTGCTAGCAGGTGATTTTAATTCAATGGTGGGGAAGTTACACGTGGATTTGCATAAAGAGGATGAGAATTTTGACATACCAGCTCCTTGTTTGATAGATCAGACAGTAGGGCGTTCATGAGGTTCATGTACTCACAATTTTAGGATGGTGAATGGGAGATTGCCACCGCATGTACCTGGACTATATACCTATAATTCAGTTGTTGGATTAAGTACAGTGGATTATATCTTGATTGAGCATTCAAACTGGCATCTATGAGCAGAAATGAATGTTATCGCTCAGCCAGAGAGTGATCACTTCCCATTGATGGCTTGCTTATGTGGTACTGACGGCATAGATCAGCAGGTACATACCAATAGGGGCATGATACAGAGACAGGTGGCCTGGAATAAGGAGGTGGAAGAAAAGACCATGGCAATATGCCTAGAACGATGCCCAAATTGGGTGGAGGGCAAGTTGCAGTATCATTCCCCCAACTCCATCCTGGAATGTTACCACTCTTTGGTCGACCAGTTACAATTGGTCTTGGTGAATAACAAAACCTATACTGACAGGATGAATTTTCACAAGGCATGATTGGATGAGGATTGCTTAATAGCAAAGAAGGATTTATTAAAGCAGTTGGAAGAGTTAAGAGCTGGAATTAGCCAAACCTCTCTGGTCGTGAAACAGGCCAAATGAGAATACAAATGTTCGTTAGCTAGTAAGAAGCAAAAATATCAATTTGAATGTTGGAATGAACTGAGGACAGCAAAAGAAAAGGAGACCCGAGAGTTTTGGCAAATTGTCTCTGGTCATTCAAGATCATGGAATATTGCAGTGGATGCTTACATAGATGCCCTTAACTGGGAGAGTTACTTTAAAGATAAGTTTACATCCAAATAATGCCCTTTAAGGATTAAAGAACCAATGGACTTAGCCCAGGTTTTTGAGATGGGGAGACACTTGCAAGACTTTTTGGTTTTGGATTCCCAAATAGATGAGTACATAAGTAATTTAAAGAGTGGGAAATCCCCTGGCCCTGATATGCTTCCATCAGAATTGTTTAAGACAAATAAAACTTTTTGGGTGCCTGTGCTAAAGATTTTGATGAACAATATAATTCTAACAAACATATACCCTTCAACCTGGAAACATAACAATTTTGTCCCAATCTATAAGAAGGGAGATAAAACAGATCCAGGATCATATAGGCCTATAAGTCTGATAAATATCCCAGTTAAAATGTTGGGCAGACATCTACTTGGACATATTAGTTCATGGATAACAGAGGCAAATATAATTGGTGAGGAACAAGCTGGGTTCCAGCCAGGGTACTCATGCATGGATCAGTGTTACACCCTGCACCACGTGATCACAAAGTACGTACGAAAGAAGCTTTTATAGACCTATTTTGTTGCTTTTATAGACCTATGAGGTGCTTTTGATTCTAATGAGAGAACACTGCTTTGGGCAAAACTTCATAGGAGCGGGATGGACCCCACCCTATTGAAATTAATCAAAGTATATTACGAGGGCACTAGGACCAGTATCAGATTTGGAATCAAGGGTGAATTGATGAACATTTTCCTCTTGGATCGGGGGGTATGGCAGAGCTGTGTTCTCTCACCTACACTCCTTAACCTTTATTTAAATTATTTATGTCCACGTTTAATGAGACCAAATTACCATCTACTAGAGACAGCTCAATACCCTCTCAGAATATTGTACAGAAAATGTGTAAGAAATGAATGTACAAAAGTCAAAGGCTATGGTTTTTGGGACTAAGAAAAGTTATCACTGGTACATAGCTAACAAGCAATTAGAGATGGTTAAACGTTTATCTTATTTGGGCCTTACTTTTTCTACTACACTATCGTAGGCAGATCATGCTCAGAAGGTGGCACTGAGGGCAACTCGGGCAATGGATGAAATGTTGGCATTCTATAATAAATTAGCAAAATGTCCTTGTGTGGAGGCTCTTAAGGTGGGCAGAGCTAAGATGGATGCCACACTACTCTATGGAGCAGAAATTTGGGGCCTTGATATAAGAGCCTTAGAGATTATAGAAAAAGTTCAGGCTAATTTTTTGTGAAAACCTTTGGCAGTTCAGAGGAGTACACCCTGGTCTATAGTTAGAGTGGAAACGGGCATGGTAAATATTGCCACCAGAGCCAGACTTAAGCCTATTACATACTGGCTGAAACTTAGAATTTACTCTCTGGCCAGATTACTCAAGCAGGCTCTTATGGAAATGAGTTCCTTAAAGTTTTCAACAAAAAACTGGCTTTCTTAGGTCAAGCAGGCTTTGGAACGGGTGGGATTGGGCTCATTTGTACATGAGGCATATCCCCTATCTTTGGTGGAAGAAAAACGGATAACTGTAGATCATTTTTTGGCTATCTCAGCACAGGAAGTTCTCGCGAAGGCAAAGGCATATAGCCATATGCCATTCTATTATGGAGCCACGCTAGTGGCTCCATTAGCTAAGGCGGAGCTAACGTTCTTCATTGAGAGTTCCATTGATTTCAATGGGAGTTTTCGGGGCAATTTCCTCTGGCTTGCAACCGCGTTGACAGGGTTTTCTCTTTGATCTTCTTAGTAAGAGAGAATCTGGTTGCATACAGAAGTCAGGAAATGGTCAGGGTATGTGCTTCTCATTTCACATTGTGAAATGGAGTAGTGGAAGATGTTTATTTTATTTATTTTATGTTTTATTTATGTGCGTGTAGCTCACCCCACCTTTGGGGACTAGCAAGTGCTTAGCCTGCAGTTGCAGTGAGACCGCCACTAGGGGGCAGAAGAGAACAACTGAGTGAGTTGCAGGTAGGGAGGGAGAAGAAAGGGAGACAAGATGGCTGCCTGAGGAGAGGCTGAGAAGGCCTGGCAGAAGAAACAGGTGTGCGAAATCAGCAGCACAAAGCAGAGCTGCGATCAGAGGCTGCCTGAAGGGGAGCAAGGCCAGAGAGAGAGAGGAGGGGAGTTGGAGCTGCCAAGGAACCCGGGGCGGTCAGAAGAGACCTGAGCCCTCACCGAAGCTACCAGTGAGGGGAGTGTGAAGGCTCCAGCGAGCTGCCAGCTTACTGACAAAAACCCGCGGAGAGGAGACTCGGTCAGCAGCCCGACTGACGGGGGACCAGAAGGAAGGACAGAAGTCTGAGGATTCAAAACCCCCAGGTACCAGAGGGATAGCGTGGGAGGTCGGCTGGCAGGGTGGTCAGCGGGACATTCATCCAGGCAGCCCAGCCCAGCTTCAACCAGGCCAGTGGAGGGAAAGCCCACCGGCCCGAGGGGCCGCCTTATCCCATGACCCTATTACTATTACCCTGGCAGGAAGCTCCTAGAGGCCTCAGCCTGCACACTAACTGGCCCAGCCCAGCACTCTAGGGGAGAGGGAGTGCGGGGTCCCCAGAGAATCTGTTGGGGGAACAGGGGATCTTGAAGCATTTTTAACCTGTCTTGTGATTCTTATTTTCTGTTTAGAATAAACCTGTTGTTTAACTTGTTAGCCTGTCTCATGTGTGCGTGTTTCAATGGGGGAGGGGGTTCTCTGAGCTAGTCCTAGGCATTCCCACCACAGGGCCCTGGGCCATGCAGGGGGGGAGTAGCCTGCCCCTTTCCTCATCAGGATCCCCATAGTCCTGTATGTACCCCGGGTGGAGGCACTGCAGTTTTGTGCCAAATCAGGAGAGCAAGTCCATGAACCCAGGCGGTCTATTCCTTGGACCTCTCCCCAGGAGATATAAAGACAAGGGAGTAGCCAAGGGGGCGCTACATGTGTGTGCGCTTTTATGGGACTTAGCTCATGCATGTGCAAAAGGGGTGGCACAAATCTGTCCCCTTCTGGCTGCTCGCGCTGCCTGTGTGTGTTTTTCCCGGAGAGGGCAGAGGAGTGGAGCCGGGAAGCGGAGCGCTGTGTAACTGACATGACATTGACTAGGCTAGTCAGTGTCATGTCAGTTACACAGCTCCCTGCTTCCTCAGGTCCTGGAGAGGGGAGAGGAGCGGAGCCAGGAAGCGGGGCGCTGTGTAACTGACATGACAGTGACTAGGCTAGTCAGTGTCATGTCACTTACACAGCTCCCTGCTTCCCCGGCTCTTGGGTCCTGGAGAGGGGAGAGGAGCGGAGCCGAGAGCCGGGAAGCGGGGCACTGTGTAACTGACATGACATTGACTAGCCTAGCACAGTCTGCAGGGCTTAGAGGAGCAGCAGCAGGTGTGCGGACAGCAGCGACCGCCTTCAGCGCCTCCCAGCCGGCAGTTTGTACCCAGGACGAGCTCAGCCAGCGGGAGGCGGCGGCTGAGACTACCCATGGGTGTCCAAGCCCTCCCCCCCGCAACCTGGAGGCACCGAGGGGAAATCGCGAGTGAGTAACTGGAGTGGGGGCCCTGCAGCCTCCTCGTGGAGGGAGAGAGGGGCATCAATACGGGGCAGGGGTAGGTCCATGGCTGGGTCTTGCAACGGCAGGAAAACCTCCACTCACTCAGTCCCTAAAGCCAGCTCAAACTGGGACTGAATGGAGCAGCGAGGGGAGCAGCTTCCCTAAGAGGCATCGGCTGACTCAAGCAGCAGCGGGGGGGGGGGGCACCACTCTGCTCACTCCCCTGCCCCCGTTAGGAGCCATAGGTTGCAGGAAGGCTGCAGGGGCTCCTCCTCACGCTGGTGCTGCTGCTCTGAGTCTCTGCCTCGCTTGCGGTGCAAGCCCCACCTGCTATCAGTCACTCCCTCCTGTCCTCCTTGGCCGGCTCAGTGAGTCCTTCCTCCCTTCTCCTTGGAGGGAGGCTGATCCCCACGAGGCTCTAAGTGGGAGGGGGCAGCCCACCGGGACTGTCTGTGGAGGCCAGGGCCCTCTCCCCCTGCCAGCACCATGGGGTCATGATCAGCCAGGGGAGGAGGCGATCGGGTGGCAGCAGGTCTCTCTCTCACCAGGCTGCACCTTCCCCATCAATGCTAATCCTCCGCCCATCATGTATACATCTACTATAATCTGTTCCCATCTATATACTATCAGAAATCACTGTCACGTGTTTGCATTGTGTTTTTAAAAACCCCAAAGAAATTAGAGAAACAAAAAACCTACGGTTTTACAAACTTAGTTAAGGCAGATTCATACCAAGCAAACTTTAACAAACCTAGAAATTGTGTGTTAAGGCTCCCGCCTTAACTTCCACACCATGTAAGCAGTAAAGATGTTGTATGGCTTCGCATACTGTGCTCGCTTACAACTTAGGCTCCATGCACCCACACTTTGCCTTGGTCTTTCAGCTCCAATCCTCTTCCTTTGCAGGTTGGGGGCAACACTAAAGCTAGGACGGCACGCTCCTCCCTGTCCAGTATTACATCATTACTCTACTTACAATGTGGCAAGAATTTCTCTTTCATTTACATTCCAGATCTCCATTCTGTGGCACTAGATCAAATACATCTCCCCACTGCACAGGTGACTAACAGCATGTAAATATGCCACCATCAAACAACTACATTGACTAGTTATGTCCTTATATTTAAATTCCTTTTATTTGGGATCATCCCCACGTACTCTAACCCACTACTTATTTGCCCCTCACTCACTGTGACCCACTAACCACCACTTCACTCTTAGAAAATAGAAAAGTTTTGACTTCAGCTTCCACCCCCCACCCCACCCCCAGTCTAATCTACTAGCTTCCAACCCCATAACACGCAACCCAGAGGTCTGGACTACCCAATAAACTTCACTCACCTCCCCCAAAATTGCAAGACTCCTGACCACTATAATGACGATAATCTCTAATAGAGAATGCGACAGAGTGTGTGAGATGACAACCCCTCCCCCCCAAAAAAGAGAAAACACCACCCAGGAGAGGAGGTGTAAAGCACAATGAGGCAATAGAGACTAGAACAACAAGGACGCAGCTATGGTGCTTAATAGCACGATGGTAGTGTTCCCCATGGTCTCCTATCACTCCTGCCAATCATTTACATCACCAAAAATCTCGACATTCTACCAATTTCTTATGGCATTCCTCCTATTATTCCACCAAGTTCCTTCCTGCTGTACTTCATCCTTATATCCTCCTCCCTGTCATTCCACCATCTCTCCCAGCTGCCTTTGTTATTCCACATCTTCCCCCACACACTCCCCAAGATGCATCTCCATTGTATTATTTCAGAAACAGTTAATGAGATATAATTTAATTCCAAACTAGCATTAATGTTTCCTCCATTTTTTCCATTGGCCTTTCCATGCATTTAATGTCAACGTGTATCCTGCTCAGCTTTAGTGTTGCCCCCAACCTGCAAAGGAAGAGGATTGGAGCTGAAAGACCAAGGCAAAGTGTGGGTGCATGGAGCCTAAGTTGTAAGCGAGCACAGTATGCGAAGCCATACAACATCTTTACTGCTTACATGGTGTGGAAGTTAAGGCGGGAGCCTTAACACACAATTTCTAGGTTTGTTAAAGTTTGCTTGGTATGAATCTGCCTTAACTAAGTTTGTAAAACCGTAGGTTTTTTGTTTCTCTAATAAGCATACCTGTTTTGATAATGTGCAACCACATTATCTGTCTGTAATTACAAGAATCTCCCATAGAGGGGATTTGACAAAATTGCGCTTGGGACAGTTAGATACTAAGGTACAAGAAGAGAGAAGGGCTGGAATCCCTTTCTCACATAGACTATGTTTGTGCAATATGGGAGCAGTAGAAGACACAATTCGTTTTCTGTGGGTTTGTCCTTTCTATCTGATGCCTAGGGACACTTTTTTGATACCAGCCACAGTACCGGTTCCTTTTTATGATTTTTCTGAAAAATCACTGTGGTTGCTTCAAAATGAATCTGCAAGTGTTTTGACTGCACTGACAAGTTACGTATGTGTGGCTCGGAAAATTTGCAAACCACAGAATAAGGGAGAATTAATTGGGTTACTAGGACAACCCTGATATGTGACCAGTGTCATATAGGTTTGAATTATAAAGCTGGGGGCCTCCTCTTCAAGTTCCTCCAGGTTTCTCAGGTGTCGACCTTGAGGAGGGCGTTTTCTGTGGCCGCGCCGCGGCTCCAACTCCCTCCCGTTGGGAGTCCACTTGACCAGCAACCTCCCCTCTTTCTGCAGACAATGTAAGACCTGGCTGTTCCGCCGTGCCTTTCCTGAGGGAGCTGGGGTGGGTGGGTTGGGTTAGGGAGGGTTAGGGGGTGAAATTGTTTTTATTGAGGGATTTTAATTGTATTTCATGTTATTTGTTTTAATCTGTTTTTAACCTGTTGTTAGCCGCCCCGAGAAGCAGGAGGGGGAAGCATACAAATTTTATTATAAATAAATAAATATAAATAATGTGACTATGTAATTAGAAATTATAGTATACATGTATATTTATTGGATTCTGTGTTTGATAGAATTCACTTGTATGTTATTTTATTGGAATTTTATTCTATTTTATTTTATTCACTTGTATGTTATTTTATTTGGAATAACTGGCCCATGGTCATAAATAAACTTATTAATTATTATTATTAATTAATAATTATTATTAATTAATAATAATAAGGCAATGGCATGACTGGCTTCAGCAGCAATAGCCCTCAGATTGTAACATGTGTTTGGCACTAACAACTGGGCTAGATCCTATACAGCAATTTAAAGTGCATTTATTAAATGCTCAGATAAATCAGCAGTTTCCAAACATTTTGCAGGCATGACTCCATTTTGAGACTTAATAACCTTCTCAGGACCCCAGAGAACAACAAGCAAAGCCCTTTACATGGAATAGCAAGCAAGATTGTGATCGTCTCTGCAAATGATGTAACCTCACTTGAGGTCCTGGCCTACAGTTTGGAACATCTGAGATAAAATGAACACTAAAATAAAAATGGCACTTTTTTGTTTTTTTACTGCATCAGTCTGTTTCTTTGTGCTGACTTTTCTAAAGAAACAAGGTAGCTTGCATTCCCCGCCCCCCTTCTCTTATCAATATAGAATAAATTTAAACATGGTACAATGAACATGAATCTGTTCTGACTCAAACATCATTAACAAAAATGTTAGTCATCTTTTCAACAGATGATAACGTGTGAGCCAGAAAAAAATACTATACCTTTTCCTTTTTAAAAAAACCCAACCCATTTATATCAAGGGACTTCAGACAGCTTTAATGAATTTCCTCACTACACATTGTGTAGTGCATAATAGCCTCATTTTAATAATAAATAAATAAATAAATAAATAAATTCCATACATAAAGAAACAGCCGCAGGGAAGTTAAGGACCGTATTAACAAATGGGCAATGATTTTTAGATGAACATGACGAGAAATACCTACAGTCAGCAAACAGAGGTGCTGAGAATCCACAATTCAAATAACATTAACTGAAGTATGAGCGTTCATGACTTTTGAAAATTCAGCACCCAGATATGGAGGTAGTGGGCACTCAAAAATAACTATTTTAAATAACTGGCGTAAGTAATTTATTGAACATCCTGAAGGATAACTGTGACAGAAGCTGGGTGAGATCTCTAATCTCCTTCATCTTAGGCCCTTTTCACCCAGACACTCTAATACTGATACAATGGGTGTTGTATTTTATTATACATGTTGCAGGGCTGCATGTGTGCTCTATGGGTGCCCTGCAACATGTATAATAAAATGTAACACCCATTTTATCAGTGTTAGAGTATCTGTGTGAAAAGGGCCTTAGTCCTGGCACACCTGCAGATCTGGCAGTTAGGGGGGGGAAATTTGCTTGTAAACTGAATAATTTAATCTGTAAATCAATGAAAAACAATAAACCTGTAACCTCATAAAGCCATTTTTGTAATCACTTCTTGGAGTATAATCACACTTGAAACATTATGGAGTTCACCTACCACCTTTGTCATGTAACCGAATATCTAATTAAATAATAAAACTACTACTATGTACTGATCTTATCATAGTTTAGCCTAGATAACAAATAATTCAGAATAAGATTCACTCTAGCATGAATAAGTGTATTCTTTATATTTTAAAGGGAAATACTTAATGAAAACTGGGACTGAACTGTTGAGAATATTATGGGAAATCATTACAGGAACTTTAGAAACACTACACATTATAGTGTGATATTAGGCACTTTACCTCTGTTGTTCTGTACTCTTGTTTGTTGATCTGCGGCATTGCCCATGAAGAATCGTGCATTTTCATTTTTGCCTTGTAACTTACACAGTGTATGACGGTGCCAACAGTAAGGAAGGCCTGAATTAGCAGCATCAGCATTAAAAGTAACAGGAGTACATCATATGATTGCTATAAAAAAAAAAAAAACTTATTGGATGCTTAAATATCTATTTCTTCTTGCGTGATGTGTACATAATATTTTCTGGAGGCAGGTAACTGCTAGACACTCCTCCCCCCCCCCCCAACTGATCAAACTGTTTGATTGTTTTGAAAATTCAACTACATTTTGAAAAGCTTTGAAGATAATTGGATGGATCTTGATAGTTTTGTATTATAAGAATTTTTGGGAATGACTTCTTTACTGTGTCCAGTCACATGATTTTGACCACCTGGACATGAAGCTATCAGCCACCTGGAAACCCCAGGAATGCAAGGATGCTACAGAATGTATTCTAAACAATATGAGTTACTTTCAGCTCATCAGATCTCACCTGCCTTCTACACTGACCTCTTTAGCCATCCATGCTAAGGTAGTTATTAGTCCTTACACCTTCAAGGGAGTCAATGGTTTTGACCCCAAATACCTAAGAACTGCCTACAGCTTGGCAGTAATCCTAACTGGTCTCCCCTGCTCTGCCAAAGTCATCCATCATGCCCATCACTTTGAACATGATCAACCCCTCCTCTCTGCCCTACACTGGCTCCTTCTACCTGAACGTATTCAGCTCAAGTTCCTTGTCTTTACCTTCAAGGCTCTTCATGGCTTTGCTCCCCACCTCTCTGTCCGCACTTGTTTCCTGCCACATTTGTTCCTCCTCTGCCCCCCCCTTCACCTGCTTGCAACTCCCTTGCTGCTCAAAACATATTGGCCCCTTCTCCCTGGCTGCCCCCCATGCCTGGAACTCCTTCCCTGGATACATTTGTTCTGCGCTCTCACTCCCAACCTTCAAATCCCTCCTGAAAATCTACCTCTTCCGTCAGGCTTTCCCTGACTTGTCATAAAGAGGAAATTGCCTCCTCTTCCCTCTCTCACTTACAATACTTCTTTTTCCTGTACCTAAGTTAAGAACGTGTACCTGTAATTCCTCAACTTCATGAATGTATCTTTGTCTCTCCCTATGTTTCCCTCTCTCGTGTTAATTTAATTCTTAAATTGTAAGCTCCTTGGGTAGGGAATGGTCTATACTTATTGACTGTAAAGTGCCAGGTACATTGCTGGAAGAAAGAAAAGAAAAGAACAGGGTGTGGAGGTGAGGACAACTTTATTCTACTAGCACAAGGGGACAGTCTACCTTAGGGGCATGCCCCATCCCAACAGGAGACAGGGGCTTTTCTGAGCTCTCATTCCAGACTGTTATTCTCACAGGATCTAAGAACCACCAAATCTCCACACTCTAATTTTCCTTTGCTAATATAGACACATAACTAAAAATAAAAATTGCCCACATAATTTCCCTCTGAGAAGAGTCACAGAGAAGAAAGAATCACAGGTGACAGATGCTAGTCACATTAGTTAAAGTACTTATAGAAGATGCTCACACAGACAGTGTTTAGAAATTTGAATAAACATCAGAACACAACCAGTCAATTCATATTCCATTATGTAATCCAAAATAAAAAATGATTTACTTGAAATTGGACACAAGTTTACTTGGGTTACATTTTGAGTTTGCAGGTGAAACAGAAAACCAGGTGAGCTTTCTGTGGTTTAAGGCTTCTTAGCAAAGGTCCCATACAGTTTTAATATCACTACATTTTCTCAATTTACAACTACCCATCTTCTGACTACATTTTTCAGCAATTACTCTTTTGCAATCAGTGCATATATTGAGTTCCTTTTAATTCTTTATCATAGCCATTTGTGGACAGTTCAAAAAATATGGAAAATGATCCCTTCTCTAGAAATGATATAGATATTTAGAGAAATTCCAAAAGATTTTTATTCATACTAGAACTCTACAGTTTTATTATATATGTCCATGATACACTCTTTAATTATTCCTCTCACTGGTGATGTTAATTTTTTGAACAATTAAATAATATACATACCTTAACTGCTGGAGGATAATTTTGAAAGATGTCAACAATTCGCATGATACTGAAGGACAAGTATCCAGAAGCTGTGAACAGCAATGGGGAGGTGACACTGCTTATGGCAATCAGGACTTCAACCTAAGTTAAAATAAGATAGTGAACTTTAAAATTAGATGTTAAACGTTCGTTAAAGAAGCAATAATTACACGAGTTTGAGTTCCCCTTTTGTGTATTTGCATGAAGTATGTCTAATCAGAGTATCTGTGTATATGTATTCTTGGATCAAAAAACCTTCAGTTTAAGAGTTAAGGCTTTTACAAATTCAGACATGCTCCAAAAAACAAATAAATAAATGAAAATTGAAAGTTAAGGCTCCTGCATTAACTTGCATGCCATATAAGCAGTAATATAAAGTAGCGGCCACAAATTACTGCACTACTAGTAACAAGAAATTCAGAATAAAGCTATCAAATGGTACAAAGTAGCAGGGCGATGAAGAGTACAAAAACAGAACAACAAAGGGAGATAGTATAACATGGGATGTTCTTTTTGGGTAGGATACCTTCCATGATAAATAATTAAAACATTTAATGTTGATGTTCAGGGGACACACTCCTGGTCAAGAAGAAACATACCTCTCAGGGGATTTGGAGAAGGATGTATATTTACTACATTTGGATACCCCATTCATAGAAGTATTTATGATGCATGGTGAGTCTCATTAGTGTTACTATTTGAATTTACTGATATTTGGTTTTTTATTCTCTGCATGAGGGGTTCCAGCCGGTTCCAGCATTAGGATCATTTAACTGCATTGTGACTGTTCTTAAAGACTGTTTTTTTAATGGTCCTGATTCTGGAATTTGAGTCAGTTTAGCATTGCCATTATAAGCACATTATATAAACATATGTGCTTAAGGTATAGCAATGGGTAACTGTATTAAATTGGACTTATGTACCTATGTATATTAATGGATTTATTTAAATAATGGACTCATATTTATTTATGTATGTTGTTACACTTCCTGTTACAGAATGAACTGTTGCATTAGGGTTGGAAGCAGAACTGTGAAAGACTATACTTTGGAACAGTAAAAGACTTGATTCTGTAGATTGTAAGGAACCCCTGAAGAAGCTATTTCAGATAGCGAAACGTTGGGTCTGTTTGAATCTGCCTTTTTTCTGTCTTTTTACCATTCATTTGGATATACAATTTGTTTCAAGGAGTTTATTCCCTATTTGTATGTTTTTGTGAAGTGGTTCCACTTTAAGTGTATTGGCATTTATTCCTCTATACAGTTTGATTACATGTTATAATATCTCCCTTTGTTGTTCTGTTTTTGTACTCTTCATCGCCCTGCTACTTTGTACCATTTGATAGCTTTATTCGGAACTTCTTGTTACTAGTAGTGCAGTAATTTGTGGTTGCTACTTTGGATATTCATACTGCACTCTTATATCTCTGTGTTTCTTCTCTATATAAGCAGTAAAGACATTGTACAGTCTCACATATTGTGCTTGCTTACAACTTAGGCTCCATATGCCCACACTTTACCTTGGTCTTTCAACCCCAATCCTCTTCCTCTGCAGATTGGGGGCAACATGAAGTTGGGGACAGACAGCAAGTTCTTCCCCACCCCAATATTATGTGCTTGTTCTCTGTCTCCACTGTGGCCAATTTCTTCTTCATGTATAGCTCCTTTCTCCAGCAGCACCTTAAGTGCATCTGCTCACTGCACATATGATTACGGCCACGGGAACATTTGCTTTCTTATGTCATGCAATGAAGTACTATACTGTAATGTGGGTGTGGGAGAACTGATGGTAATACTGTTGCTTACAGTCAGATTTCCCTGCTTCTGCACTAACTGCTCCATTCCATACTCCCCATTGCTCAGTACTCACAAAAAGCATCCCTTAGATTCAGTGCCGCTGTTTATTTTGGAATGTCCTTTCTTACCACAAATTCAAATTCTCACCTCAGAAGATCAGCTTTTCCAATAAGACTAAAGGTAAGTCTTGAAAAATAATTGTGCCTATTTCAGGCACTCCTACATCACTTCTGCTTTGCTCCTGGAAACCTCCTGGCCTGATGCTCTGGCAAGGATACATCTCTGACATTTTATTTTATGTTTAGAATATACTAGGGATGGGCGAACGCGGTTCGGAAGTTTGGAGTTCGGACTTAACTCGAATAGTTCGGTCGACCGAACCGAACTCAAATTCAACTGTTCGGTTCGGATGCGTTCGGTGAGTTCGGAATTTAATTTTCATTGGTTTCAATGGAAAACACATTATCGGCTGTAGCGTTTTTGATTTTTATGCTATGTGGCTGAAAATTGGGGTGCCTATACCTCCAATAGAAAGCATTATTTGTACCAAATTTCAAAACGATTGGAGAAAAGAATCTGATTGTAGAAGCAGTTGAATTATTGTATTTTGCAATATTCTACATATACATTCTTAGCTGTAACTTCTTTGCCTCACATCTAATGTAGGTGAAACTTGTCCAGTTTATACCCCTTCCCATATTTACTATCTTTGCCAAATTTCAGAAGAATTGGAAAAAGGGTCTTGGTGGTATAAGCAATTACCATATCAATGTATGTCTGACTATAACATCTTTTTAGTCCAACCAGTGTACATGAAATTTGGCAGGGCTATATATTACACTTTCATGATCATCTCTGCCAAATATCAGAAAGATTTTATAAAGGGTCCCAATTTTATATGCCTGTACAACATATGTAGAGAAGGGGCCTATGCCTGGGATTCTCTTATGTCACTGTGGTATAAGATCGGTTTGTGATGCGAATTGGCCAACAGAAATGTCAACCAAATATCCTCATTCTGTGCTGGGACCATCCCAACATATCTCCCCCACTTGTTTCTGGGAAGTCAGAAGCATCTGTTTAGGAAAGAGTCAATAGAAATTCTCTTATGTCCTCTGTCTCAGTGCTGCAGGATGTGATTGTGATGATAATTGGCCAGCCTGGATGTGTTTAAACTATGTCTCCTGACTGCTGGGATGCTATCTCAGAAGTCCCAGTTATGTTGCTTATGCCCGCCTCAGGGCCGCCCCCTATGCCCACCTCGAAGCCACTACCAATTGGTCCTGTAAAGCTAGAAGCTTGCAGTAATGTGTTTGGCCATTGAATGTGTCTGTCAGTCTTTGGGGTTGCTCCACATCCTTCCTCCTACAGTCTCTCTCCCCCTGCCATGCAGGGTGCCTGCCTCTGACTGGCACTGAATATGCTGATATTCATCTGAATAATGATCT
This sequence comes from Sphenodon punctatus, assembly GCA_003113815.1. Classification (NCBI taxonomy): domain Eukaryota; kingdom Metazoa; phylum Chordata; class Lepidosauria; order Sphenodontia; family Sphenodontidae; genus Sphenodon; species Sphenodon punctatus. The sequence goes on along the minus strand of QEPC01005822.1, from coordinate 4,136,394 downwards.
TCACAGGGACAACATCAATTGCTTATATAATTGGGTCCCTTTATCAAAATCTCCTGTACATTTGCTGAAATGGCAGGAAAGGTATTTGATACATTCTTGTCAAATATCCTGTAAACAGAATGGAATATCAAAATGTTACAGCTGGAAATGTATTTTCAGGTTAATGTCTTATACCCTTGGGACCCTTTATCCACTCTTTCCTAAAATTGGCAGAAATATTAAGCATATGGAGGGATGTAATATGCACAAGTTTCATGAACATTGGATGCAAGATAAAGAAGTTGTAGCCATGAATGTGTATGGAGCTTTTCTTAAAATCACAACATTCAATTGCTTCTGAAATCAGTTCCCTTTATCTAATCGTTTCAAATTTTGGTACACGTAATGCCCTCCATCGGGAGTACAATCTCGCCAAATTCCATCAAAATCAAATAAGAAACAAAAATGACATAGTGGGAAATATGTTTTTTAGTTCTTTCCCTTTATTTCAAAAACCAAATGTCATTTTCAGTTCCCGATTGCACCAAACTAAAGACCGAACCGAGCCCAACTGAACCGAACACTGAATCCGAACTCAAAGCTCAACCCGAACCACTGAACGGCCGAACAGCCGAACCTAGTTCTGTTCACACATCCCTAGAATATAGCGTACTGCAACAGTGTAGCAAACCTTCTAGATCTGCATTTCAGACACCTGCACCTGCCCTCTTGTTCCAAAAGCACATTCCCACATACATTAAATAAGCGATTGATTCTTTCCCCCGCAGGTTTGAACCTTGTGGGAATGAATCAATGCGCTTATTTAGCCCAGCTTGTGCTGGTTAATTAAGCGTATGTAGAGGCAGGCAAAACCTACCTTTACAAGTGCGGGTTTCACTGGACTCGCATAAATCCTAGTGTGGGAATGCCTGTATGCGCATTCCCACCATAGGATTTTAGCTGTGCTGCCTGTCAGCTCCTGTGCGATTGCCTTTGCAGGGGAGAGGCAGTGCCGGGGTAGATCCATACACAGGAGTTGACAGGCACGCTGCAAAGAGGGGCTGATTTACAGCCCTTCTTTTCCCAGCTCTGGGCTCCTCTCCTTTCCCGGAGCCCAGAGTGGGGGGCTGTAATGGCAGCCAATTTTCCCCAGCTTGTCCTGCCTCCCCCCCCCCCTCACCTGATTGGCTGCCGGTGGTGCTGTCACTTTTAAAATGCGCTAAAATAAAACCAGTGCGAAAGTGTATGGGTTTATTTTAGCACATTTTAAATTGCCTGCATTTCCAAAAAGTTGCATTTAAGGCAGTTTTTCCTGTATGCGGGAATGCGCTCTAAGACTCTTAAACATGCTAATAACACTGCTGCCACACACACACCCTGAACTCCCCAGCTTCAGTGTTGCCCTTTAAGCTGCAGAGGAAGAGGTCTGGGGTTGAAAGACCAAGACAAGGTGTGGGCATATGGAGCCAAAGTTTTAAGCAAGCACAATATGTGAGACTGTACAGTTTCTTTACTGCTTACATGGCACGCAAGTTAAAGCAGGTGAAGCATGGCTGAATTTGTAAGAGCCTTAACACCTCTCATAAACCAAAGGTTTTTTTATCTAAGAATTTCTCTGGTTTTTGAAAGGGAATTGCACTAAATTCCCCCCTGCTGGTGCAGTACAGCCCAAATTTGATTGGTAGCAAAGCAGCCAGCCAGCAAGTTTTCCTTTCAGCCCAAACTTTGCTCCCCGGTGTAATTCTGCTGGTGAAGTTGACAACCTCATCCATTTCACCAGCTGGGGGAAGAGGGACTGGAGGAGGATATTGCTTTGCAGATCCTTCGTCACCAAAGCATTTCCCTTGCAGCGCCGAACTTTCTCAGTTACACACCTGAAGGAATTCTATGCAACTCGCATACAATTCCTCAATGCACGTAACCACATACAGTGACTCCATCCCTTCTCCCAGTGAGTTTCCCATTCTTTTAATAATAACATGTTTATTCAACTAGCTTTCGCCATAGCCGGGACAAAACAAACAGATAACATACATTACAATAAAATATCATATATCAACCAATCAAATATCAATAAAGATACCTAAACAATAATAAAACAATAACAATATTTAACATTATTAATCAATAATAATGATAATAAAATTAGGTAATAACACCAAATAACTGCAATATATCTATTTTCACACCTCTAATATAGAGGACTGCCCAGCAGCAATGTGTTTAAATATTATTTGTTTCCACACTACACAATTATACATATGAACATATATATCCTGTATATGGGGGGAACCATGGCAAATCTTATCCCCTAGAGAGATAGCGAAAACTTTCCTTCACCCCTCTTTCGGATAAGTGCCCCCCAAAATATCCTTAACAACTTATTCATCCATAACCAGCAATCCAACTGTACAAAGCCCATCTTTACTTGCTTTCAGGGGTAAATGCTCTTGAAATAGCCAAATATCATTTCCCACATGGAGTTTCTTCCCTACTAGTTCTAACTACCTCCCTTATTTGGGCAGCCAGGTGAACAAAGGTAGCGACAGCATTTGCCACTACCTTTTCCTTTGTAGTAAGCAATTGCTTTAATCGTACAAGATCAGGCAAAAAGGAGTACTCCTGCCACAAGGGAATTAACCAAGCCTGCCTTAACTCTTCATATAGAGGACAGTAAAAAAAAATGTGAGGAATATCCTCCAGGAGAGAGTCACTACACAGAGAGTTACGATTCGCGTACGGCTGGTTAGTATATCTTCCCTGAAGTACAGCCGATTTAATTAGCTGTAGCCGAGCTTGTGGGCTCTCTGTATACATTTTTTTGAGAGCCAATCCAAATATGGCTCAAAACCATGCACTTGTTTAATATACTGATAGTTAGGGGCAGCTTCCCAATCCACCAATGCAGCTATATCTTCTTGCTTTCCGATATCTATCGGTCTCGATTTAATTATATTTCCCAAGCTAAACCAATCATTTGTAAATAAGAATTCCATCGGTAGCCCTATACCTCTCAGATGATACATAATCTTACTTATCCACGGATACAGTGGACTCTGATTCTGTTCCAGTTCCTCTTGGAGGCAGAGAGAGGTTAAACTTGAAACCTCCCTTGTGCAAAGTTTAGTCCAATACCGTAAACCCTTTATTATATTTTGGTTCAGGATTGAGCATACACCAGTTTCTGCCCTAGGACTGAGCCTGGAACTGCTTGCGGCACACCCAGGATACCCCGTAGAAACTTATTTTGCACAACTTCGAGTTTCGAGCAACATTTCCCATCAAATATCTCTGCACCATACGTGATCAGCTTCCAACTTTAGCTTTGTAGATGTTGAGGGTCTGTGATACCGAAGCCTCGAGAGACCCCCGGGCAACTTTGGTAATGGCTCTGGAGGCTGCTGAAGCTTTCAGAGCTAGCCCGCTCACATGTCTGTCCCATTTTAAATTATTAGAGAAGTTCATACCCAGATAAACATAGTTGTTTACCTGGAGCAGAGTCTCATCCCCAAACTTCCATTGATATACCTTACGCTTCCCACCTATGACCATAACCTGGGATTTCCTAACATTCACCTGGAGCATATTTGTTTTACAAAACTGCCTCAGCTTACCCAACTGGAACAGCATACCTTTTCTAGTTTGTGACAATATGACTATATCATCGGCATACATCAATGCCGGAATTGTCCTGTTCTTAATCTTAGGAGGGTGGCCGTCTTCCCCTTCCAGATATACCAGCAGGTCACCAAGGAAGATATTAAATAGAGTGGGAGCCATAATTCCACCTTGCCTAACCCCCCTTTGTATGGGTATCGATTTTATAGAGGTGGCCACAGGGGATACTCGAATGCGGGCTTTATTACCGGTATGCAATTGGGTTATAAGAGCTAGCAGAGTCTCATTTATCCCTTTTAGTCGCAATTTCATCCATAATATTTCCCTCGAAACCGAATCAAACACCTTATGTAGATCTATAAATGCGAGGAATAATTGCCCAGATCTCACTTTTTTATACTTGTACATAATATGAGATAAAATGAAACCGTTATCAATAACTGAACACCCTTTCCTGAAACCAAACTGGGCATCAGGCATAATTTTATTCTTCAAAACCCAGTTCTCCAGACGCTTCAGAAGAACTTTAACGTATAAGTTCCCAATTACCGGTAATAAACTGATGGGACAGTATGAATCGGGATCTCGTACATCACCCTTTTTAAACAGGGGAATGATGATGGACTCACCCCACTCTTGTGGTATTGATCTAGTCTTGTTAATCAACGTAAAGAACTTGGCTAACCATGGGGCCCACCAATGAGGGCACAGTTGAAGTACTTCAGTAACTATCCAGTCTCCCCCTGGAGCTTTACCTTTAACCAATTCTCCTATCATTTCCAGGAGTTTATCCTCTGTGACAGTTTCTTGGAAGTCCCCCTCCCTACATCCACAAGACCCCATAGATATCGTGTCCACCACCAGGGTGCCTGGCTCAATCCTCCTAACCCTATACAGATCCTCAAAGAAAGTTAACCAAATATCCTCCTGGATTTGCACCTCCATAATCATGGGGGTCTTCCTCAGGCCTACCCTAATTATTGACCAAAATTGCTTAGAATCTTTGGTGATCACTGCCACATTTAATTTAGACCATATAAAAAGTCTATTGCGGGTCTTCTTTGTTTTTAGTAAGTTTTTATACATTTTCCTCTGGGCCAGGTATTGCAGTTTATAGGACATTAGATAATTGCTCACCCAATGGCACCTAGATTTGGCCAAACTCTTCTTGGCCTGTTTACATTCTTGGTCAAACCAACCTACACAGGATTTACAGTGAGGGCGAGGGATAATATAAAGCCCCTGTGTGCCTAGATACATCACAATGGTATTGTAGATCTTAATACATTGCACCACATCCTCCTGGGTTTTTAATAACACCTGGGTATGCAATTCCTGCAAATACTTCTCATGAAGCAGGGAGAATACCTTAATCTCCAGGTTACTACTCCACCTACTTCGGCACCGACTATCCTGCTTTGTGCACTCTTTAGACCTACTATCAACTTGCCTAGACATTTCTTCAATGTTCACTATGACAGATAATGGGAGATGGTCACTTTCGGGGCACACCAACACCTGGAAATCCCTAAAAAGCATGTAGTGACTATAGTCCGAAAGTATATAGTCAACCACACTGCGCCCCAGAGAAGTAACACATGTAAAATCTCCCTCAGTTCCAACATCACCTCTTCCATTCAACAGTACCAGACCGCGAGTGGCCACAAAATCTAAAAGTGCTTTCCCATGCTCGTTAACCAGGAGGTCCTTAGACCTCCTTGGAGAGGGTATCTCAATCAAGCTCATCTCTCCCATATGGGGGTCATTTCCCTCACCCCCAGTTCTTGCATTCAAATCACCCCCTTTCAGGGGAATAGCCTTGGGAGAACTCTCTGTCAGGGAAGCATATGCCGAGTCTATCCTTTCCCATATATCCGGATTGAAAAATGTAGACTGTACCGGGGGGATATAAATATTCATAAGGACAAAGGTGATGTCCTTACCCAAATTCCATTTCGTAAGTTGAAACTCTTGATTTTTACTAGGAATTAGATTTCCACAAGGGAAACAATCCACGATCAAAATTGCAAGGCCACCAGATGCCCTTCCTTTTAGAGCCAATTTTTTGGCCGCTTGCCAATGACAGTAGAATACTGCTAGATGAAAGGCCCCAGTAGCGAGCCAGGTCTCCTGCAGCAGCACAAGATCATACGTATTCACAAAATTCAACCATTCTGGATCATTGAGTTTAGACAAGCAGCCCATCATATTCCAAGACAAAACAGAAATCCCCTTCGTCTTGTAAGAAACAGGACAATTTGCATCAGCTAATGCTCGACAAGGTCCCACCCCTCGTGATGCCATTACGTCCCTCCCCTCCAGCCCTGCAGGGGGAGGTAAAAAGCCCTCTATATTGTGCCCAGATATTCCCTTACACAAGAACTCAAAAAACTCTGAGTTCTGCGAACCATCTCCCATCGGTCATGAGGTCAATCCTGTATCCTGCACTTCTCTCAGCTTAGACTGTACCTGATCATCGGCAAAGGCAAGTGCTGCAGCCTCAACTTCCACCTTATCTGCCTGGGAGAGGCCTGTGTTTGGGACATCTTGCGGGGCAGCTGTCCCGTCATACCCCTTAACAGCCTCCCGAGATATAATTGTGCAAGCTCCATCAAAAGGGGGTTCAATAGCCGACCCCCGTTCTTCTAACATTTCCTTCTCCATAGTACCAATGGCTACTTCCAATCCGGTGGAAAGGGGGAGCCTATTATCCTCCTGGGGATCCACCCCCCCCCCTTTGGTGGCGACAAACACTTCCCACTACATCCCCATCCTTATCCTTATTTCCTACAGAACACGATGCCCCTCCAGGAATCCTTGCACATATCGCCTTTAATTTGTGGGATAGTAAATCCTGTTCTGCTACTGAGAGGACATTAAACATTTCTTCACATGAATCTTCACAATCTCCCTCATTAATATTACCCAGAAAACCCTGAATATAATCCACTACTTTTCCATACCCTATCACAGCCCCATCCACTATCGTTTCTGATGCTGTCATACTACTTCCATTCCCACTAGGAATGGCCTCCATATCCTCTAACTGCTCCTCCAGGAGACAGACCTTCTTATGTTGTTCTTCCTTAGATGGCTCTGCCATCTTCAGTCCCACCTGCAGTCCCTCCCTTAAATAGCCCTGATTCCTACCCATATTTGATGTCTGGCAGTGGCTAGACCCCACACAAAAGGATCTGCGGGACCCAATAGGAATAGCATTAGGTGCAGACAGTTCAGGAGGGGCTACAGAAAAAGAAGCTCTATTATGCGCCTGTGAGTTCCTCAGAACGACTCTATCTATCGAAATACGGCAAGACGTTAAATGCTTCCTTGCCCGAAAAAGATCTTTAACCACCTTGGCCCTAACAAAGTAAACCCTAAGGCAGAGATAATCTCTCGCCTTGGTCAAGTAATCTATTCTTTCAATATCTGAGGATCTGACCACTAAACGGCGGAGGCTGGTTATAGAGGCAGCTATACATGAAGCTGTATCCCAATTAAATCGTGATCTATAACGGCTTGACCGATCCTTGATCAAGATTGCATTTTTGTCATGTAAATTTATGGCCACAGATCTTTTGCTTGGTGGCTGCTTGGTTTTTTGCTTGCCGGTATGGCAGGCTGTGGTGTAGGAAGATCCTCGAAGAGGCTTAGATCTCCGAACCTCTCTCCACTAGTAAAGTGTCCGACTCAAAAGGTGAGCCACTGGGAGGACAAACCTACAGGGGAGGGTGAGTTTTTGCCTCTCCCAGATGCGCCAGCTTGTATGGCCCAGTGGAAGGATGTTTTGAGCGGGTTTCCCCCCCAGGTGCTCCTGGCTAACCCTAATCCAACTGACTTGATGGAAGGGGACGGTTGCTATGCCCTAAAAGGAAATAACGTTTTGGGCCCTTCCCAGCTGGGCCAAGAAAATGATTCTCATTCTCAATTGAATATGCAATGCCATTTAATTGTGAGGACAATTGCTATGCTTTTTGAAAGTATTTCCTCTATGGAAAATTCTCTTCTTTGGGTTAGGGGCCAAATGTCTAAAGCGCTGACCAAACCTGAGCACTTACAAAACAGGGTTGGGATAACCCCTATAGGTAGGGATACATCGGGTTGTGGGGAGGGAGAGGAATGTATGCCTAAAACATCTGATTTGGAATGTCTGAGGAAAATTAAGGATATAGGTGGGCAAGATACAGCTATAAAGTTTCCCATTCAGTCCCAGCTTTGACAGTTTCACCGGGGGAAGTGGGGAATGATGGAGAGGGAGATTACTTCAAAGAACCCTCCTTCTGGAGAGTTTCCCTTGTAGCTCCGAGCTTTGTCACTTCCACCAGAGGGTTTGGTTAGAAACTGAGAGCAGTAGCATTGTCAGTTTCACCTGCTGGACGTTTACTTGGCAACTGGACCAGCCAGCCAGTGAGTTTCCCTTTCAGCCCCTGCTTTGTCACTTTCACGAGCAGAGTTTTTTTCCACCTGGAAGCAGCCTCCTCAATTTCACGGGAAGGTGAGGGAAGGAGGAGAGATTGCTTTGCAGATCCCTCCTCATCTGAGCATTTCTTCTGCAGCCCTGAACTTTGTAAGTTCGATGCCTAAAGGAATTCTGTCCAACTCATGTAAAATTCCTCAATCCACACAATTCCTGTGTGTCTAACTCCACAGTCTCTCTCTTGACTCTATTCCTTCATCAAGAGGGGAAACAAAAGTGAGGAAGACAGAGAGGGGAGTGGGGCGGTCCTCACACCCATCATTCCACCCAGCTACCCCCATCATTCCAGCCACTCCTGGTGGCTTCATACCTGTTATTCCAGCCAAACCCCCATCATTCCAGCTGCTCCTGGTTGCCTCTTACATCTCATTCCATCAGCTCCCCATCATTTCAGCTGCTCCCAGTGTTCCCATATAATCATTCCACCCAGCCTCTCATCATTCCAGATGCTCCTGGTGTCATTTTACCTATCTTTCCAACCAGCTCCCCGCCATTCCATCCATTCCCTCTGGCCTCCTACATGTCATTCCACCTAAGTCCCCATAATTTCAGCCATTTCTGGAGACCTCGTACCCATCATCCACCCTGCCCCCCAATTCCAGTCACTCCCAGAGGCCTCCTATCCATTATTCCAGCTAGCCCCTCATCACTCCAGCTGTTCCTGGTGTCCTCCTACCTGTCATTCCATCCAGCCCTGTGTCATTTCAGCCACTCCCGGTGATCTCATACCCACCATTCAACCCAGTTCTCCCCCCGCTCCCCCCCCCCCCTAGATGCTCTGAATGGCTTCCAACCTGTCATTCCACCCAGCTTCCCTTCCCGTCTTACATTTTCTCTACATGGCTTCCTCGCTTCCCCTCTCCTGGGACTTTTTTTATTCCCCCCTCCACTCACCTTCTTTGGCATTTTAGATCCTCCCCCACTCCCTTTGTTTCAGTTAAACATCTGACACTGCATTGATTTACTGCCCATTAAGGGCTACTGGCATTCCCAAAGCCCCATCACTTCCAATTGGTATTCCTGTTGTCTCTATTGTTTCTAATCAGTATTCCTTGTGCCTTGCCAGTACAGCTGCTGGGGAGTTTGCTTGGCAACCGGAGCAGTTAGCCAGTGAGTTTCCCTTTCAGCTCCAGTTCTGTCCAGTCTATAGTGTTCAATAAATTCCCCTGGTGTCCATACAACAATTGGATGCAATAAATGCCTGCAATAGAATGCCATACAATTGCCTGCAATAAATGCCACTTGGGTCCATACAACAGCAGCCTTCACAAAAGGCTTAAATTCAACAGAACATTAGTGAAACAGACAGCAAGGCCACTTTTCTCACTTTCCCCATTTGCCAAAATGGGCAATTCAAAACATTAGAACTTCAAAACTATATAACAACTATATTTTCAAAAACTAAAAACACAAAATTCTTTCAGGCGACACTTGAATTTTTGGGCACTGTTAGATTTCTTAACAGTGCTCCCAGAACTAAGTTTCCATGAACAAAACAAAGTCGGATAGGGAGAAAATGTCAATTCTGCCTTCAAACTTCAAATGTCTAACTTTCATGTTTTTCATCCGATTGGCCTGAAATTTGAGCAGTTTCTTTCTACTCCTCACCCAAGCAATCCTCCCTACCAAAGTATATAGTGATAAGAGAAATTGTCCCAATTTTATAGTGAATATAACGTTCACGATTTTAACAGTAATGCAGCCACATTAACTATAGCGTTGCTCCTGTAGCATTATATAAATATAAACAAACATACACACAAATACATTGCACGTGCGCACACACACACAGAACCTGCAAGCCATCCATGCACAGAACTCCCTACAAAGGGTGCGTAACTGGAGGAATAAAAAAAATTGCCATTGTTTAGCTTTCTGTTGCTTTGTAGCACATTTAAATTCATTCGCTCTTTGAGATGTGTCACAAGGAGATAGTGGGCTACATGTAGACTACAGGTCTAACAAATGTGTAAAGGTAAAAATTAAACATGTATGTAATGTGAAAGCTGAGAACTGGAAACTCATTTCATATAATGGAGAAAGGCAAAGTCATGCCGAATGTGTATTCAGGAAAGCCTAAACCACCTCTGCAGACACTAGCCATAGACCATTGAGTTGTAAATGGATTTCTTCCTGTGGAAGAAGTCCCCAGGCGGGAAAATCACACAAAGGACCCTGGAGAGGCATTTAAGGAGAGCTTCATCGGCATCTAGGGATCTTACCAGCCAGAGAAGGGCTGGGCCAAAGGAACTATGAAGTAAGGCTTTTTGGAAACTCTAAGACTGAGACCCGGCCAAGTTTCCACTGCTAGCTGTGACATGAACTGAAACACCCTTGGACCTTGATTAGGGTAAGCCTAAGTTAGAAGAACCCAAGTACAGATAGGAATGCGTTATTGGCTATGTTATTTTGATTTCTGCACTCTCGAGTATAATCTTGTACTGCATGCTTATTCGTGATTCATTCATTAAACTTCTTTTTACTGAACTTCATATGGTCCAGTGGAATTGTTAATCCTAACATTGGCGAGACACAGTCTGGGGTTAATTCTGTGTTTACAAACACAGACGAACCTAAAGAGATAGTCTGTGCTGGGAAACTCTGTGGCTGAAAAGGTGACAAGAAGGTTTCCTCTTGCAGGTTCAATCAGTTCTAGAGAGAGAGCTGATCCAGTGAGAGCTGCAAACCAGGGAAACTGAGTCACAACAGCCTAGAGCGGGGTACTGAGCTCCCAATGACAAGGTGCAAAAGTTATTTTGTTTATACTTATTTATTTATTTATTTATTTTTCAATTTAATACCCTGCCCCTCCTGCCATCAGGCAGCCTAGGGTGGCTTACCATATAAAAAACACAAATAAAATTCAATATAAAACATTTTAAAAACTACAAAAAAGAGGGTGACATTTAGCAACCCCATCACCACACCACCCCCATCACCACCCACCACCCTTTCACCCCTCTCCCCCACCAAACACCTGGCAGAACAGCCAGGTCTTACAACTTTTCCAAAAAGAGGGGAGGTCCAGGGCCAACTGCACCCCTACTGGAAGAGAGTTCCATAGCCATGGCGCAGCCACTGAGAATACCCTCTCCTGCGTGGCCCTCCCAGAAAACTCGGGGACCTCGAGCAGGGCACCCCGGATGACCACAGCGGTCGGTCCAGCACCCGGGGGGTGAGGCAGTCCCGCAGGTAGGCAAGGCCTATACCGTGTAGGGCTTTATAGGTCAAAACCAACACCCTGAAGTGGGCCCGGAATGCTATTGGCAGCCAGTGCAGAGCACGGAACACCGGTGTTATGTGCTCCCGGCGGACCAATCCCACCAAGAGACGGGCCGCCGTATTCTGCACTAGCTGCAGCCTCCGAGCCGTTGTCATGGGCAGCCCCACGTAGAGCGCGTTACCATAGCTAGACTAGACTATTGCCTTCATGAACAAGAAAAGGAGGCAACAATGGATCAGGAAGAAGGGACTTGTTTTTCAGTTTACATGAAACTGAAAATTATGGTGAAATATTAGTTGGCCTACTCAATAACTGGGCCAGCAGGTTTGTATGCTTTCCTGTAAATATCTTGCTTTCCCTATTGGGATTTTATTCAAAAATAATTATATGGGTTCAAATTGTGTTTTTATTTACATTCATATCTCACTAAACTTGAATTGTAGGTATTTGACCAAAAATAAATATATCCAGCCTGCTAGCTTTTTGTTGAAATAAACCTTCATTCCCTAGTTGTGTCACCACTCCCTCTCCTTAGCACTTTTATGGCAATGCCTATGCCCTACGAGTTCCCACAAAGTAGAAGGTACAAACAAACACTATGGGTGTTTTCAGACAGATGCATTGCTGCACACCCCCGGAGCTGTTCCAGGGGTACACCCCTGCATCCGCCCACTCTGAGCCACATGAGGGTCTGGATCAGACGGACCCAATGGGTTCCCTGGGCCACAGTCCACCCACGTGATGACACCCCCACACACCTTAGAGTTGCAAGCTAGAGCATCCACAAATGCTATGGTGTTGCCCGGGACAACGGCCAGCTGGAAGTAGAGCAGCAGCGTCGGTCCACGCATTAGATGGGCCACAGCTCCTCTTCAGGATGGTGCCCTTAGTTTGGCTGGCCCGCTCTGCTGACCGCACCCCAGGATGTTCCTGAGCACCAGTGGCGGGGCTGCCCCAGGGCAGGCGCAGCCTGCTCTGCCTGCACATCTGGTGGGGTGTCTGTAGATGAACAGGCCACCTGACGGTGAAGTGGCCAGCACTGGGGCTGCCCATACATCTAAAAACACCCAATGTATATTCAAATCAGTTTTGAATATATTCTGCCTGATACATTTTAAGGTATGCAGTAGAGGTAAAACAGTAAGTCCCACTGAGCTTAACTTGGCACTAAAACAGTGTTGAGCTCTCAATCGGGCTGCTGATCTCATTTAAAATAGGGGCTTCCTTATTACTTATAGGGTCCCCTACAATTTTCAAGGCTCTTCAGGCCTTTGGCCCCAACCTATCTTTCTACAATTATTTCCTGCTACATTCATCCAGGAACTTTGTTCCTTCTGAGACTGAGACTACCCTGATTTACCCAAGAGTCTCCTGCACCCTAAACTGTCTTTGCCCCTTCTCCCATGCTGCCGCCTGTCTGGAACTCCTTCCCTGAACACATTTGCTCTGCTCCCTCCCCTCTGACCTTCTAATTCCTCCTAAAAACCTGCTTTGCCTGTTAGTCTTTCCCTAGCTAGACACCCCCATAGATTGCTCTCTGAGGTTTCTCATCATACCACCTTATCCTTCAGGATCTTCCTCCTCCCCTTTTACTAAACTAAGCATGTGCATCTACAAATTCATGAATGTATCCCTGACTTTTCCTGTGTCCCTTCTCCCTTGTCCATCCCAGACTGGACATAGCAGAGATTTTATTTTATATATTTATGCATTTTTATCCCACCCCTCCTGCCTCCAGCAGCTCGGGGCAGCTAACATAAAAACACAATAAATACAAAGATAAAATTCTCAAAACAATCAATTCCAAAAAATTGTTTAAAAGTGTGCAAAGAATAAAAAGCCCCCTCCACCAAACACCTGGCGGGAGAGCCAGGTCTTACACTGACGCCAGAAGGTGAGGAGATTAGGGCTGTGCCAGACACCCACCGGGAGCAAGTTCCACAGCGCCAGTGTGGCTGCAGACAACACCCACCTGTCGGTTGCCACCCGCTTATAGTGGAGGATCTCCAGGAGGGTGCCCCCTGACAACTGCAGAAGCCACCCCCGAGCTCAGGGAATGAGGCGATCCTTCAGATAGCTCGGGCCCAGGCCGTTTAGGGCTTTATAAGTCAGTACCAGCACCTTGAATCGGGCCTGGAAGACAATAGGCAGCCAGCGCAGAGTTCAGAGCACTCGTGTAATGTGCTCCCGGCAACCTGTCCCAGTGAGGAGACGGGCCGTCGCATTCTGCACCGGCTGCAGTCTCCAGACTGTCACCATGGGTAGTCTCACGTACAGCGCATTACAGTAGTCTAACCTCAAGGTGACAAATGCATGAATGACGGTAGCAAGATCAGTGTCAGAGACATACGGACGAAGCCGCCTCACCAGATGTTACTGGCGAAAGACACCCTGGGCCACAGCCAACACCTGAAGATCCAGGCGCAGCTGCGGATCCAGGAGCACCCCGAGGCTCCACACAGAAGATGCTAACACTGGGCGGACCCCGTCAATAACAGGAAGCACTCCCCCCTCCTCTCTCCTAGCTCATCGGCCCCGCCAACAAGCATCATCTCTGTCTTGTCAGGATGGGGATGCGTCCAGCTCACATGATGTGGCCCGAACAGATCCCAGCACATCCCCCACATCAGCGAACATCATTAACTGAAACTGATCTCTATCATGACTTGTTCCACATGAGGCATATTGCTGGCACAATAATAAATACAAAACAACAACAATTATTATTATTATTTTTTCTACTATATATGAAATCCTACTTTTTGGCAACTTTACAGAGAGCAAAGATCAATTGTGTCTATGTTTGTTCACAGAAATTATTTATCAAGAATATTCCACTGAAAACTAATAAAAACCCGTTTTACAAATAAACTTACCAAGCATTTACTTGGATATTCAGCAGCGACATGACTTGCAATAGCACTTGGAAAGCACTAAAAAGAACATCAAGACATAAAAAGCATTAGGGTCACATTCTCATTTAGTGTAAATTTTTGTAGACCTACCTAACTGACGGAGGCGGGTCGCCGGAGCACATTACACCAGCGCTTAAGAGTCTGCGCTGGCTGCCTATAGTGTTCTGGGCACAATTCAAGGTGCTGGCTTTGACCTATAAAGCCCTAAATGGCTTGGGCCCTACATATCTGAAGAACCGCCTTTCTCCTTATGACCCTTTGTGGCCCTTAAGATCCGCCAAGAGTTCCCTCTTGCAGGCTCCATCATTGACCCAGTTTCATACAACTCAGGCCCACAGAGAGGCATTCTCAGCGGCTGCCCCACCGCTTTGGAACTCTCTTCCCTTGCAGGTTCGCCTAAGCCCTAGTTTGAATGTATTCCAGAGGCAGTGTAAGACCTTTTTATTTGGCCAGACATTCAATGGGCAGGGACAGATTTGGAAGGGGACCGAGAGGGGTGTTTCTAGGTTTGTGGATTTTTAATTATGTGTTTTATATTTGTATTTTATGTATTTATTGTGAGCCGCCCTGAGCCTAAATAAATAAATAAATAAATTTCAACAGAGAAATGCCAGTTTATAGCAGCTCAGCCAGACTGCCCTTAGGATTTGCGGGGCGCAGGAGAAATGTGGGGACCTATTCTCTCGCCGGGCCTAGGGGTGCTCCCTGGCTGGGTCTGGGGGCATTACCCGGGGTTGGGGACAGGCGGAGGGGGCACTCCTCTCCATCCATCCCCAAGCCCAGCCATTTGTCGGGGCACTTACCCCATCCGCCGCCACCACTGGCATGGGCCCCACGCCAAGCCTGCTCGCCGGCTCCCTGGGTCGGGCGGGCGGGCGCCGCAGAAGATTAAATCTGTTGCCTCACCCGCCACCACCGGACATTCCCAGGGAGTGAGAGAGAGGCGGGGCCTCTGCCTCTCCCTCACTCTCTGGCTGAGACAGACAGTGGCAGGGAGAAGCTAGGGGCCCTGAGTGCCGGGGCGCCCCAGGAGCGGGGCCCAGGGCAGCTGCCCCGAACCGCCCCCCAGCAAGACCGGCCCTGAGCTCAGGATTTGGCCCATTTTTGTTCCATATAAAATGAAACTCTGTACAGTACTTCATGACACACTTTATAAATATTACTTATGGAACTAAATTAATGGAGAGAAATCTCAAATGTATAGTTTAAACAATTGGTGTGATCTGCTTCCACAAATTTGAATAGCTGAGAACGGACCCTTATAAGCTTTATGTATTCTTAAATCTACATTTATCAAACTAAGAATATTGCCCCATTAGCCTGATCCTGTTAGTTCCCTCATATGCATAAATCATACTTGATTCAGTGGGAGTTCTGCATGCAAAAACATACTGGGGGTACAGTCTTTGGCACACTGAAGTCCATAGCAAAAATCCCATAGACCTTAATAGCAACTTGTGTATGTGGGATTCCCGGCCACAAAACGGGATGATAGCCAGACACTTTGATATTAGGAAGATTCTACTGTATTGACATTAAATCATTTTAGCATCTTTCAGTCTGAGATTTGTTTATATTATTATTTAATTAATTAATTATTTTTTTTTATATAGCGCTAGCAGTATAGACTGAAAATTGTTCATTAGAAACTTGTCCCCTACAATCCAGGGTTGTTATTACTTACCTTTTTGCTGATTTTCAGGGGAGTTTTATTTTATTTATTTATGTATTTATTTAGATTTTGTAAGTCCTTATGTAACTAAGGACTGGAAAATCCAACCCTTACCTTCTAATAAAGTGTTAAGCATGCCGCATAATTTAGAACCAAAAGGAAGTGATGACAAATGAAGTGAAGTCAAATGCATATAAAGTTTGGAGAGAAGAAAATTCAGGCCAGAGACTACCATGATAAAGAGCTTAATTTAATTGTGTTGTACTTACAGCTACCAAAATCCAAAAGAAAGTTACTGAAAGATAGGGGCCTGAAACTAGAACATCCATATTCAAAGCAATAATTCCACCAAACACTGCAGAAATTCCAATAATCACCTCAATTACCTGAAAATACAAAAATAATTACTGCATTTTACTAAAGTTTTTACAGTTGTACAGTCATTTCACTTCTACATGCTTCTGAACCTGCCTTTAGCCATTGTGCATGCTTTGCTCCTATGCATGTGGCCTCAGAGGGTGCAACTAACACTAGAACTGCCTCACAAACAAGGAGCTCACACACCATTTTGCTTTCTGCGTGTGCACTGCTCCTGCTCAGCTGAGCCTATCCCTCTCCTGCTCTTATCTAGTTTCCTATATGCTCACCTGCTGCAGGGTGCATGGCAACATGGGTCCGCATGGCAGCCAGGGGGTGGGCTTCTGCACCCACCAGGGCTTTTGCATGCTGACTGCTTTGTAGCTGTAACCTGTTCACACCGGCACTTCATCCTGGGCAGTGCATTCACATCATAGAGGCAAGGCCTGCTAAAGAACGGATGCATATGTGGCTCTTTAGGCTAACTGCATGCACTGAAGTGACTGCAAAGCTCTCACTGGGTGAAAACAGGCATGCACTGTAACTCCTCTTTAACAATTTCTTATGCATGTTGCAGGGCTGCATAAGGCGCCAATATAGTTCTGCAACATGTATTAGAAATATTAAAGTGGTGTTAAAGCAGAGTTTCGTGCATGTCTGTTTTCACCCATTGTTTCAAACTGGGAGAAAGATTGGCTCTATTCTGCAGATTCACATACCTCCTCATTTTTAATAAATACAGTCAGGTTAACTCTACACTTGTTTCTCTTGTAGTCTTCAATAAACCTTTTCCATCTTACGTGGGATAGTGGTCATTTAGCTTGCAAAACAAACCTAATGCTGAAGCTGAGAACTCTCTCTGAATCTGCAAAAGTTCAGTTAGTGAAAGGGTGCAAGAACAAATGTATGAATTAAGCTTTTCTTACCGAGTAGGATTTCAGGATCCGTGTGGGAAAGGTGACATTGTTCAAAACGCCTGTACCATCATATATAGTGCTCTAAAAGAAAAGAAATATAGGATTATGAAAAAAGTAAGCCTCTGTGGGCTGACCCTAAATGGTAACACAGGGACATCAGGGGCTGTGAAAACCTGCTCCCCTTGTTCAGTTGCTCAGTATTGCAAGACATGTTCCCCGCTATTTCCACTATTCATCAGACAGGGGGTATTTTCAGTCGTTACGAGATCACAGTGAACCCCCGTCAATACCCACATGGGGTTAAAGCGCCAGGAATGTCTGTTAGGCAGCCGCCAGATGTTCGCCACGGTCAATTCCCACATGGGGTCAATTTCAACCACGCTTCCGGGGTTCCCCGCCGGACAATCCCCGGAAGTGTGATCAAAGAGATCCCTGGTGGAAACCAACAAAAAGTAACGTCTGGTTGGTGACCACGGTCCGGAATCCCCGGCGGGATTCCGGGCCGTGGTCAAATCGGGCAGCTGCCACGGCCGCATTGGCCGCAGCACCCGCCCGTCTCCCCAGAGGACGGGGGGCGGGGAAGCGTGGGGGGCGGGGCTGTGCGGTCGCACGTTGCCCCGCCTCCTCCCTGATTCCCCGCTGGGATCAGCTGGCACGTCTGTTGGCCGTGCCGGCGTGATCCCGGCAGGGAATCTCAGGGTTGTTTCCGGAGTGAAAAGTATTCAACTTATTCAATTCAATTGTATAAAGTATTAAACTGTATAAAGTATTCAACCTTTCACTCCGTATGAAAAGTTGCAGACTTTTCACTCCATATGAAATGTTGCAGACTTACTATACATACTTACCTTTTGCGCAGAATTGTATTCTGTACAACCAATTGTATAAAGTTGTCTACACTGACATTGTCAACAGTTCATTGTATAATGTATAAAATGTTTATACATGTAAACGACAGAGTTAAGGCAGTTTGAAAAAAATTATTTGTTGTTGAATTACAATAATAAAGAAATGATCAATAAAGAAATAATGTGATTGTTTACTTAATGATATATACTAAGAGTAATTATGTATGGTAAGGAATTAAGTATATATATTACGTTAATGTTGATGGTAAATTATGGAATATAGACAGAAAATCTATAAATAATTTCCATGCTTTTTGGCATTTAATTTTTGTTATAATGTATGTTAAATGTTTTTTGAATTGTAATTGTAATTAATTTTCATGTTTTTGGCAGTTTAAGTTAGGAAAAAGGTATTTTGTGAAATGGTTTTGAAAAGGAAAGTTTTTTGTTTTGGAAACGGTTCTGTCTTTAACGGTTTTTTAAACTGTAAAGTTTTTTGTTTTAGAAAATAGAATAAGGCCTAAATTTCCATCTGTCTTCAAGGGTGCAGAGGGACTTCTACTGTGTGCGACCACTATAATTCCACAGTGCTTTGTGGTCAGGATGACATAAGTCCATGCAGGGTACCTGTACTGTTTGTGTACTGAGGAGCTGCTAGCTGTCAAATATGCAGATTCTCTCATCTATCCTCTTCGCACTCCCTTTTTTGAGAGAGAGAGAGAGAGTGTGTGTGTGTGCGCACGCCCAGTTGCTGTTCAGAGACTGGGAAAGAGGAAAGATTCAGGCTCATGTTGCCTCTGCAGAATTTCTCGAACCCAAATGAATTTGAATACAGTATGAATAAAGTATTCAACTTTCACTCCATACTTTTCACTCCTTATGAAAAGTTGCAGACTTTTCATAAGTACTGAATGAGGCAAGAGGGTAATTGACATGAAAGTGACTAGAGCTTCCTCTTGCTGGCTTTTTAAGGCAAGTGGGTAACTGACATGAAACTGTCTAGCGCTTAAAGTCTTTGACAGAGCTGGCTTTTGATTTTAAATCATGATCTTACATGATTAAAAAGCAAAGTCAACTCAAGTAACTTTCCTTATGCTGTTTATTCTAACACCACAAATGGCGGTCAGCGGCTGCTTGACTGTGCATGCGCCAGCCAGCAGAACTGATTTTGTAATGTTTAATAACTCATTTTGGCGGCACCAATCATTATTACACTATACCAGCACTTGATCTAGAGCTCAAGTTCCAAGGCTGTGAAATCTCGGGGCTCAACTCATTGGCGGGGGAGGGGATATCAATGATTCAAAATAGTCGGGACACTGCATTTTTACCACAACCAATTAACTTTAAAACAGTTATAACTTCTGATTTTCTGGCTGGAACTTCTTCAACCTTTGCACATATGATGGTCCCCACAAATATAAGCCATTGATACATTTTCAGAACTGTAGCTCAAGCAGTTTCCTTAATATCGGGGCTTCAGCAGTTCACTGTTTATAATGGAGAACGGTTCTGCCTTTAACTTTCTTGCAGCTACCGCTGCAAGAAAATAAACTTGGTAACATTTATCCATTGTTCTGACTTCTGTTGTATTCTTCTATTGTTTCACAAAGTACTATGAATTACATAAACAAAGAATTCATTAGCATCCAGTCAACATAAAAAGGAGTCATGTGCCTTGTTTTAAAACAGAAATGCATAAGTTATTAAAGAAAAAACCTACTTTCTTTGTCCTACAGCATTCTTCATTAGATCTTGCTGAAATGATCACAGTGGTTGCCATGAAGATTTCCAGCAGAATTAACAAAATCAAGTTGAAATTTATCTGCCAACAGAATCCCATACAAAATTCCATTAAATAATTCACATTAAAATGGTTTATTTATTTAAAATTTCTATCCTGCCCGTCGCACAAAAAGCAGGCTTGGGTTGTCATCATTATAAAATGATATCCAACTGCTGAACCACAGCTAGGGAGTTCATGTTGTTCCTTCACATTGGTCCTGCTCTCTAGATGATAAAAGCTTCAGTTTGCCTCCAAGCTGTAGCTTGCATGTCAAGTTTCTTGAAAGAAATCATTACAGCCAAATTTAGGAGGCCTTCTTTGGGGTCATTAAAACTGGTCTTCCTCACTATGTCATGTTTAGCTTTAAGTGTCTTGTGATCCTTGACAAATTGGTAGGGTGGCCAGATATGCAAATTTTAGAGGACAGGTATGAGTAATACAGGTTGCAGGGTTGCACTGGAACCAATGCAGCCCTGCAACCTGCATTACTCATACCTGTTCTCTAAAATTTGCATATCTGGCCACCCTACACACTGCAGAGTAACAAATGGAGGTCCCAACTTACAATTAATCTCACTGCAGGAACTTCTAAGGTGATAGCATCAAGAAGGGAAGAGTGGGAAAGGTGTAATTTGAATAAGGAATTAACTGATTCTAAACAGAAATAAAGGGTAAATTCAGAAACAAAAACCATTTTGCCTATCCATAATAAAACAGAGTTTTGAAAAGCATAAATTAAAGATATATTACTAGACACTGAATGAAATCCTCAGTAAATCTTCCTCTTTGTAAATGCTACTTCAAGCCACAGAGTGTTTGAAAGCATGTGGAGTGGATTTCTGGACACATTAACTCAGATTTCAAATCTTTGGTTGGCGTGAGACTTGAAGAGTATGCAGGCAGCATGAAGAAAGGTGGTGAATTTGAAAATTGTGCTGTATGCCCACACCATAAGCTAAAGCTGCCTGAAAAGTGTCTGCAACTTGTTGGTTTACCAACAACCTCAAAGAGGTGATATAGATCATTGGGAACCAGAGAAGTCCCAATCTCAGACTCTTTATCCTGGCCATTCCCTCGATCTTGGTACCTGAAACCTGAGCCACAGTATTTATTAGGGATGGGCATTACAGATTCAGATTAACGTGTAACTGCCCATAACGAATCGTTATGGATTAATCCACACCAATCAGTAATATGCCCCTGCCAGTTGCTGTATTATTGCCCTATGAAGCCCTACAACAAGTATATGAAATGTTAAAGCGGTGTTAAAGTGGAGCTAGCGTTATGTCTATTTTCACCTGTTATCTCATATGTATCCCACCTAGGAAAAGTTACCCTATCACGTTCAACCCCTGCAGTTCCCTCATCCTGCAACTTCTTAAATTTAGTGCAATACCCTGAAGGTAATTACCAGGGCATAGAGCAGAACTAGGGTTAGCCTTATGCAGAGATAAATGCCATGATCCTCCAGCACAAAGAGGTAATATGACCTGTTGGGTACTTCTCCAAAGCAACTGAGAATGGTCACTTTCAGACCCTTTTCAAACGGAGCCAGCCCCCTCCCCTCCCCTCCCCGTGTGTGGGTGGAGGGGGTGCAAGTTTGAATGCTGCGGCGGGTGCGGGAGGGAGGGGCGTCCGTCTGTGGGAACACCGCGGCCGGTGGGTGAGGGTACACGCTCGGTCCTGCGCTCTACCCGCCTCCACCCATCACCCACGTACAGAGCAACAGGCACCAATGCCGGATGCTTCATCCATGGAGATGAGTGGAGGTGGTGGGGCTTCATAGGAACGCACCCGTACGCAACGCCCACCTATCCCCCCCACGCCCATTAGAAAAGGTCTCAGAGAGAGGAAAACTCAATGCTGAGCATAATGGACCATTGCACTGACCCAGTATGCCACTTCTTATAATAGACTGATCCATCAATTCTGGCATCTGAGGCATTTCCAATGACTGCAAATCCCAGAGTGATGCATATCCAGCACTGTAACTCATGTGCCCTCTGCCAGTAGAGGGGATTCTCCTACACCTTAGTTATAATTGACCATTGCTAGAAATCTGGCCCAAGATGCACAGCCTTCCAGACTTGTGTCACTCACGCGATTACAAATAATTCCTACTGTATAATTTCTTCTAGTGATTTCCATAGTATGCAGGCATATGGGGTCAAACACATTCCATATTGTAACTCCACAAAGGATAAAAGTCAACAAAGGATAAAAAAGCAAATCTAGAACCAAGCAATGGGCTTTTTTTGTTTATAACTCACATTTATAGCTGATGGGTTGAGGACGAGTTTGCATCCAAACCAAATTAAACAGGTTGTTGTAACAGCAAATGTAGAGACGAACAGAAGCTGAAAATTGGGTATCTGTAAAACAATTGCAAAAGGAGGTTTTCTTTAATCTCCATTTAACCAAAAAAATTCAAGATTTACAATCAACCGAAGTCTAAGTACTTACCACATTAACTTTGTT
Source organism: Sphenodon punctatus (assembly GCA_003113815.1). Lineage (NCBI taxonomy): Eukaryota > Metazoa > Chordata > Lepidosauria > Sphenodontia > Sphenodontidae > Sphenodon > Sphenodon punctatus. The sequence goes on along the minus strand of QEPC01005822.1, from coordinate 4,114,124 downwards.
TCTTGCTATGGCAAAACTCACAACTGCTGAAGGGATACACTAGAAAAATTAAATGATATTTAATAGGATAATTTACAAAATAAACCAAAATTTTATGTCAGTAATGTCATATATATGTTTCTTAGTGAGTGTGGTAGTTTTTATTTATTTACTTTGCATTATGAAATCAATAAATAAAGTTTGTAAGAAACTGGGATTAAAGAAGAAACCCAAACATACTAGAGGAACATTAAGAGCAAGATTAAAAAAAAGCAATAATAATGGGTACCTTATTCTGTAACTTACTCATAATTGCACTGGAACACAGCTAAACACTCTCTCTCTCTCTCTCTCTCTTTATATATATATATATATGTATATTAAATATATATTGTTTATGGCTTATGCCAAATAAGAGCTAAACTAAAATTATAGAGATTATGATTTATGGCTCAAGAAATGAAATTCAAAATTTATGCGTTTGTCATTTATCAACTTTGTTATCCAAGTTCTACCATTGTACACTGACCGTTTCAAAAAGTGAAAACACGGTAACAGAAGATTACAGTGCAACTGGTTTTTTCCACTGAGGTGAATGGCAAAACTCTCACTAATTTTAATGGGGCAAGATTAAACACTGCGTCCTCAATCTGTTGAAGACAAAACTCCCATTGACTTTAATGGTGGAGAATAGTACTGCCAGCATTTATATCTAAAATACAAAGTAGTGTTGTTTTTAAAACAATTAAATTGTTAACATTAATAAAAAAGGAAATACTTTATAAGGAAAGAATAATAGGTAGAAGGAAAAAACAACAACAACATTTGGTCCCCATCCCAATGAAGTTAGAGACCTTTGCCACAGATTTCAGTAAAAGCAGGCACATCTCTATAAACAGGTGTGTAAAAGCTTTAGACTCAGTGGAGCTCATCTTTGAGTGTGATTTCACTTTATTTCTAACTCAAAGAGAAGTGGCAAACTTGGTTTTAAAAGCTTTTCTCTGAGTCACAGTTCCTTGCCAGATCTCCTCCTGGTGTGCTGGATGTATGTACTGCACTTAAGAGTAAAATCTCAAATTTGCTTTAAACCAGAAGCAGGATAGCCATCCCTACTGCCAGAGTAATAATGATACAGGAGGAAAGCATTTTATGGCACAAAGAAACGAGGCTACGTTTATCCTAGTCACAGAGATCTAAAGAGTGGACTGTTGAATATCAGCAGAAATGTTAAGCCTAACCTGTGTATTGCCTCATGAAAAGATATGACCCTGGGACATTAAAAAAATAATATCTCAATTAAAAACAATTACAGAATACCACAGCAATTCAAAACTCTCTGTGCCATTAAAAACAAAAATATCACAACCTGAGTGGGTGATTGCTTGTTATCCCTTTGTGACCTCTCCTGTGGAGTTCTATTCTGTTTCCCCCTCTTGTTTAATGTGTACCTGAGGCCGCTAGGCAAGATCATTCAGAGGTTTGGGGTGACATGCCATCAATATGCTGATGACACCCGACTCTACCTTTCTTTTTCATCTGACCCAGACCCTGCAGTCTTTGTGCTTACCCAGTGCCTGGCTGCAGCTGAGACTAGATGAGGGTGAGCTGGTGACTGAAGCTGAATCCTGACAAGACTGAGATGATGATGGTTGGCCAGCCTTGTGACTTGGAGGGGACTGGGACTCCTGTTATTGATGGGGTCCTTCCGCCCCCCTCTGGTCAATCAGGTTCGCAGCCTCGATTCTGGATCCCTTGCTGCACCTGGATCATCAGATTGCAATGGTAGCCAAGAGCGCTTTTCACCAAATTCATCTGGCGAGGAGGCTGTGACCTTTTTTTTCTGATTTGGACCTGACCACTGTCTTCCACGCTTTCGTCGCCTCGAGGCTAGATTACTGCAATGCGCTCTACGTGGGGTTGCCTTTGATGACTGTTCAGAAGGTACAGCTGGTGGCAGGACGTTTGGGGTGAAGAGCCATCAATATGCTGATGGCAGCCAACTGTACCTGGAGCCAGAGCCTTAGACTGATAGCCCCACTGGGGACTGTCTCCCTACTCCTCAGCCACCTGGATCAAGTGAGGAACATGTAGGTGGGAGGCGCCAAGGCCAACCACCCAACCCAGGTCCCTGCCCCACCACCAGCCAAAACACCTTCATCCAGGCGTGTTCATCTGGCATGAGAATATGGGATTGACCCATAGACACCGGCACATTCCTCCAACAGAGAACTACAGGGTTTCAGCTCCCCTGGATGAGCAGCGAGTGGGTGTTTTGGCAAGCAGCGGGGCACGGACCTGAGGCAGGTGGGTGGTCGTTATAGACTTTTGCGTACAGTCCCTGAAAGTATGTTCTTTGTCCAGTATGGATTCTTCACACGTTAAGGGCATCTAGCCAGTAGAAGAATCTATCTGCCTAATGTACCAACTAGGAGTTTCTAATTGCTAGGAACAGTGTTCCTTTTATGGTAACTGGGTGAAAAGTGTATGGTCATCCAGGTTGGATCTGAGAAGAGTTGTTATCTTGATAAACAGGATGAAACTGGAATACTGAAGCAAGTTGGCTTGATTTACAGATATCACATAGTGATACCCAACATCTCACTGTTACTGGAATGAGGATCAGCATCTTGACTGCTGAGAGGAAAGAGTATAGAAGACCCTTTTGAATTGAAGCACATTGTATTCTGATCTTGGTGGCTGTCTGTGTGGACCCTTTGTCAGAATCCCACTTTGCAAAGTTATGTCTTTTCTTTAACTTAGTCTTATTTGTCTGTGTTACTTGTATGTAACTCTTTAAGGAGCTTCTTTTGGTGTTTTAGTAAAACTTAAGTAACTTTAAGCTAAGTGTCTCTGCGTATCTTTTGACATAGGAAGAATTTTTATTTAAATCATTGGGTCTCACAGAATAGCTAATAGATTCTGCTTAACCAGGTGATTTACCCCAGCCTATGCTACACCTTGGCCCCTCCCACCTGTATGCTCCCCACTGTCACAGCCTCTCCGTCACAACGTCTCAGCCTAGCGAGCCAGTGGGGTGTAGTGGAGAAGGTGCTGGACTTAGACCTGGGAAGCCAGGATTCAAACCCTGCGCTAGCCATGAACTCACTGGCCTTGGGCAAGTCACTACCTCTCAGCCTCAGTTCCCCATCTGTAAAATGGAAATATGTGTGTGTCTGTCTGACCCAGTGTTCCCTCCACCCTTGTCCATATCAGATTGTAAGTCCACTGGGTAGGGACCTGTCTTTAAAAATCTGTGACTGTATAGCGCTGCATATGCCTAGTAGCACTATAGAAATGATAAGTAGCAGAAGTAGTAGGAGGATCCAGCCAGTTGAGGGGCAGGGCAGTGGGCCCTGCCAGGGTTGCCATTGAAAGGCTCTGGCTGCAGCCTCTGTGTAGAGGCGATCGAAGTAGCCCCTCTCTCCGTCCCCCTTTACACTAATCTGCTGCTCGCTGAGCCCAGTAAGTGGTGAGCGAATAGGGAGTGGGGAAGAAGAGGATGGAATGGCCGAATGGGGACTAAGGGAAAACAGAGAAGAGGCTGGGGGGATGAACGGGGGCTAGGAGGAAGGAGGAGAGGGAGCAGAGGGAAAGGAGGACTATGGGAGTGTTAGGAAAGAGTGGGGGTGAAGTGGAGTAGGGGGAAGGAGAATAGGGGCCAAACAGGGACTGGGGAGAAGCCAAGAGGGTAAGGGAAGAAGAGGGTGGAGGAGTCGAATGGAAATTAGGGGGAAAGAGAAGTGGGTGGGGACAACAGGGGGTAGGGCAAAGGGAGCAGAGTGTGGGGTGGTGAACATACCCACAAATGCCCACAAGTACACACAGTCATACAGACACAAATATACACACCAACACATAGTACACTATATATATATTCCCTTATGTTTAATTCTGCTGAAAGGAGAATTGGTAACCTACCTTCGGTGAATTCCTTTCTCTCATACACTCTGCATACTCCTCCTCTCGGTTTGTTCTACCATTGACCGATAGGAGGCAGATAATTAATTTTCTTTCTTCTGCGCCTGTGTCACTGGAACTACCCAGCCGTCTCTCTCCAGTTCGTTCCAAAACTGAGAAGACCATGCTCCTCATTTGTTAACTAAAAGAATCCTTGTTAGGAAAAACTCCCCCCATAAATGTAACTTATATAACTAACATTAACCCTGTATCAACTGTAATACTAACAGCGGTACTGATCCCCGGAACCTCCCCTCCAAATGGAGCTGTCTGGCTGGGAGGGTCGGAGGAGTATGCAGAGTGTATGAGAGAAAGGAATTCACCGAAGGTAGGTTACCAAATCTCCTTTCTTCTCATACCTCTGCATCCTCCTCCTCTCGGGATGTACCCAAGCCTCCAGAGTTTCAACTTTAGGGGTGGGAGCCAGCAGCACTGGAAGGATCCAGTACCGCCTGTAACACCCTTCTCCCAAAGGCTGCCTCTGCTGACTGAAAAACATTTATTTTATAATGTCTCACGAAGTTGTGTATAGAAGCCCACGTGGCGGCCTTGCATTTTTCTTCATAAGAGGCCCGTGCCTTAAAGGCGTAAGACGTGGCTGCTGAGCGCACGGAATGGGCCCAAATCTGAAGGGGAGGAATTCTACCCCTTGCTTTGTACGCCGCCACAATACTCTGCTTTACCCACTTGGAAATCAAAGTTTTGGAGGCTTTTGTGCCCTGTCCCCCCAGCCTGATGTTCACCAATAGGGCTGTAGTCTGTCTGAAAACTCTGGTCCTGGCCAGATAGATCTTTAGCGCCCTTCTCACGTCCAGAGTATGCCAGATCTTTTCCCTGGGGTGGACCGGGTTGGGACAAAAGGAAGGCAATATCACCTCTTGGGACCTATGAAACAAGGAGTTAATTTTTGGTAAAAACGCCTGGTCTAATCTCAGGGTAACTGAGTCCCTTTGAAAAATGCAAAAATTGTCCTCCATTGAAAGCGCTCCGAAGTCAGAGATTCCCCTTGCTGATGTTACTGCTATCAAGAAGGTGACTTTTAGAGTCAAAAAGTATAGTGAGACATGTCCAAGTGGTCGAACGGGGGCTTGGTTAATGCTTCCAGTACTAAGTTTAGGTCCTACGAGGGAACCCTATGTACCACCGGGGGAGATATCATTCTCGCCACTCGTAAGAACCTTCTCACATTTCTGTGAGATGAGACCACTCGATTCACGACTGCCCTGAGGACTGAGTCAATGGCAGCCGCTTGCCTAGCTAGGGTGTTGGCCCGCAGGCCCCTATCCAGACCCTGCTGGAGAAACTCAAGCACCTGAAAAACTCTAGCCTGCACCAGGTCCTGCGAATGTTTTCCATGTGGCACTATAACTTCTCCGTGTGGCAGCCCGTCTAGAGAGTTGGTTCGTCGACAAGACAGCCTCGGCGTAACCTCGTGCCCTCAATGCTGAGCGTTCAAGTTCCAAGCTGTTAGTTTTAAGGTTTGAATCTCTGATGAGTAAACTGGACCCTGGGCGATTAAGGTTGGTAGGAGGGGCAGTCTGTGATACCGATCCTGGCTGAGGTCTATTAGTTTGGAAAACCACGGTCTCCTGGGCCACCATGGGGCGATTAGTATCAGAGATGCTTGCTCCCTGCAAGCCTTGGATATAGTCCTCTGTATAAGTGGAAACGGGGGAAAGGCGTAGAGTAGACCCCTGGGCCAGGGGCAGTTCAGAGCGTCTATCCCCTCTGCCTCCGAGCAACGCGCTCGGACAAAGAAACGGAGTACCTGGGCATTCTCCTTTGTTGCGAATAGGTCCACTATCGGCAACCTGAACCACTCTACTATCTGTTGGAAGACTGTTGTGTCCAACCTCCATTCGTGCGGCTGTAGAGTCTGGCGGCTCAGCCAGTCGGCCTGTACGTTGTCCTGCCCCCTGATGTGCAGTGCCTTTATGGAGTGTAGATGGTTCTGGGCCCATGAGAAGAGTCTTATCGCCTCCTGGTGTAGCTCTGCTGACCTCGATCCCCCCCTTATGATTGAGGTAGGCCTTCGCCGTCACGTTGTCTGTATAAATCAGGACGTGCCGGGAGGCGAAGGTCGGAGTCAGTTGGTGAAGGGAGAGACATACGGCCTTTAGTTCGAGTACGTTGATCCTCTTGCCTGCATCCCTCTGAGTCCAGGTACCCTGGGCTGACTGGGATCCCGAGTGGCCTCCCCATCCCCGGAGGGTGGCGTCCGTTGTTAGGACCGTCCTTACTGGTTCTGTGAGCGGCACTCCCTCCTGGAGTGTGTCTGGGCCTAACCACCAGGACATTGAGGACTTTAGGCTTTGCGGGATGGAGACCCAAGGGTTGAGTCCTAGTGTGAGTTCTCTTTGAAAACTCCGCAGCTGCCTTTGTAAGGGACAAAGGTGAAAATGTCCCCACGTCACTTGTCCTATGCATGAAATCATGAGGCCTAGGAGCCTCGCTAGCTGCTTGAGTCTCATGCGGTTCCTGAGCCTTAGCACTTGGACTAGTGTCCTGATCTTGCTTCTCCATGCTGGTGGGACGAACGCGCGGTCTAAGTCGGTATCCACCAATATCCCCAGGTGCTCCAACCTGCGGCATGGCAACAGGTGGCTTTTGTCCCTGCTTATTACAAATCCGTGTCTCTCTAAGTACTGTATTGTCCTGTTCAGATGTGTCTGTACCTTGGTCGCGGAGTCGGCCCTGATCAACAGGTCGTCCAAGTATGCGTATATGTGTATCCCCTCGCTGCGGAGGTTGGCAATGAGGGGTACCAAGATTTTCGTGAAGACCCTGGGAGCTGATGATAGCCCAAAGGGGAGGGCTCGGAATTGCCAGTGGTTCCCGTCGTAAGCAAATTGTAGCTACTTCTTGTGCGGGTTCGCAATTGGAACGTGCAGGTAGGCCTCTCTGAGGTCCAGCGAGGCCATTCAATCGTTCTTCTGAAGACTTTGGCAAATCGATGCCGCTGTTTCCATTTTGAAACGTCGTTTCTTTACATGTCTGTTGAGGGCCTTTAGATCTAGAACCGCCCTCCATTTCCTGCTTTTTGGCTACGAGGAACAGGATGGAGTAGATGCCTGCGAATTGGTCTTGCGCGGGGACTCTCTCTATAGCCTGAATGTCTGACAGTCTCTGGATTTCTGCTGTCAGTGTTCTGTGTTTTGCCAGGTCTTTTGGCACCGGGGAGACTAAGTACCTTTGTCTTGGTGTGCGCTCTAGTTCTATCCTGTATCCCTCTGAGACACAGGACAGGACCCAAGAGTCTGTTACGGAGACTCGCCAAGTGTCCTGGAAGAGCTGGAGCCTGCACCCTATGGTTACGGTGGCATAGTCAGGCTTCCTGTTTATTCTGAGTGGCGGGGGCACCCCTGGACCGTTGCCTGTCATATCTCCCTGCTCTGAATCCTCTCCCTCGAAAGGAGAAGTTACTGTGTTAGAATCTGGGCCCCTGGGAGTGCATTTGTCTAGCGGGACCCCCAAATCCCCTGAATCTAAGCGGGTAGCCCCGAAAAAAGCCTCTTTTTGGAGTGAGTTGTTGGAGGGTTTTGGGTTTGTCTTTAAGATTAGCCTCCTCCAGCACCTTATCAGGGCATACCCCGAATAGCTTGGAGCCTCTGTAGGGGGCAGAGGCTAGAAGCGTTTTGGCCATGGAGTCTCCCTGCCAGGAACATAACCAGACTCTACGTCTGGCTGAAATTCCACTGGCCATGGCTCTTGCTGACCACACTAGAGAATCAGTGGTGGCGTCCACTAAGAAGGCGGAGGCCAGGCACATAAGGGAAGACAGTTTCTGGGATTTTCTCTCAGATAGACCCGGGTCTTGGGCCTGCTGCATCCATGACATTAGTGCCCTGGAGACCTAAGAAGCTACAATGCTGATTTTAAGGGATGTAGCATTCCCATCCACCGCTCTCCTAAGAGCTGAGTCCACCCCCCGATCTGTGGGGTCTCTCGGGTGGCAGTCCCCCTCTGTAGGAAACACGGTTTGCCGTGCCAGAGAGGCGGCTGCAGCATCAATTTTTGGGGACGTAAACAGTAGCTCCTTCCTCCTGGAAAAAGCGTAAAGGGCATCCTGTGCCTTATTCACTTTGCAGGCTCTGTCTGGGGATTTCCACTCTTCCAGTACCAGTCTCTCAAAAGCTTTATCTAGTGGCAGACCCTGATCCCTGCCATGCAGGGTGGGGATCAGCTCCCTACTTTCCTCCTCTTGGGAGTCAGAGGAGGCCTCCTTTGCAGGCTTCTCCTTTAAATTGAGAGTTTTAATAACCTGTCCCATAAGTTCCTCTCTGCACTGATTAGGGAACTGTCTGTCTTTATCCCTGGGGTCTGTGGAAGCCTCCACGTATTCCCCTTCCTCCAACTCAGAACCCGTGCCCGAGCTCAGCGAGTCCGAGTTTGAATCAGCCAGTGTCTCTGCATAGGCTTGACTGGAGGCCTCTGGCTGCTCCTCCTCTTCAGAGCCCTGAGGAGAGAGTAGAAACCGGGCCTTGGCTCCCCCTGGTGGCTGCTTGTTCTTTTTTCCCACCTTGAGTTTTCCCGCCCTAGGCTGCTTGGCGGCGGCGGCGCTCGCGGCGGGGGGAAGGGGTCTCTTTCTTTTCCCCTTATTTGGCTGGGAGAGCTCCCTGAGGGAGACAAGGATCTCGCCCATGGTCTGGGCTATGGTGTCTAGTGAGGGGCCCTGTGAAGCCAAGGAGACTCCTTGCTCTGTCCCACTCCCGCCCCGCCCGCCGGGGGGGGGCCCGCCGGTTGTTGTCCGGCTGAACTCATCCCCCGTGTATTTATTTCAATTAAATTGGAGCCTCGGCCCTGAAAGCTCTCTGGGCCGGATCAAGCCGTGCTGATCTCGACCCGTGACGGGGGGATCGCGGGGCTGCAGTCTCTCGCTAGGTGGGAGCTGCATGGCGTCCCCTGCTCCCCGGCGCAGTGCGAGGGAGCCGGCTGGGGTTTCTTTTCTTCTCCTTTGAGATGGCCTAAATGCGAAACCCGAGAGCGCGTCCGGGATCGCTGCCCCTTAAGCCCCGTCAATAAACCTTGCTTTGTTTCTCTTCCCTCCCTAGGGACCTGAGCTCATTGAAGGTGCGTCCTACCGGTCTTGAGGCAGATGAGACTGGAGAGAGACGGCTGGGTAGTTCCAGTGACGGAGGCGCAGAAGAAAGAAAATTAATCATCTGCCTCCTATCGGTCAATGGTAGAACTACCCGAGAGGAGGAGGATGCAGAGGTATGAGAATGGTTATTGTGCTCAGCATTATGCGGCTGCAGCAGCAGGAATTTTCTGCACTGAATTGTATCCCTTACAAACCAGGGAAATTCACAAATAAAAAACCTGTCAGTTTAAGAAGTGAAGGCAGTTACAAATTCAATCCTGCAACAAAAAACATTAAAAAGCTCCCGCCTTAACTTCCATGCCATTTAAACAGTAAAGACATTGTACAGTCACACATATTGTGGTTCTGGTTGAATTTCTGGAAAGGAGGAAAGAGGCAGTGGAACATCCAAGAGTTAGGAATGTGGTGGAATGTGATGACTGGTTTTCATGCGATCCTTTTTTTGTGAATCACTTTTTCCAATGGGAATTTTGTCATTATACCGCCTTCCTCTAGTCATTCCAGCCACTTCCTTGCCCCTCCCTGTCATTGCACTCAGTTTCTTTGGTACCTAATCCTTGGTCTTCATTCCACTGTTTCGTTGGTACCTTCCTTATTATTTCACATACACCTTCGATGCCCTTCCTAATCACATAAATGTGTGCAGTGCCTCCTTGATCCTTGTTTTCTCAGCCCCAATCCTCTTCCTCTGTAGTCTGGAAGCAACAACGAAGTGGGGATACTGGGTGATTTCAGACGTTACGCCGTCCCGATTCGTCCCAGTGAATCCCTAGCGGGGGTGAATGAAATAATCACCCTCCGTGGTCAAAAAATGGCCCGAATAGAGATGTCGGCTGATCCCAGCGGGGAATCGGGGAGGGGATGGGGCCCCGCGGCGCAATGTCCAGCCGCACGGCCCCGCCCCCCGACGCTCCTCCACCGCCCGCTCTCTGGGGAGACAGGCGGGTGCCACGGCCAATGCAGCTGCAGCGCCCAGCCACTTTGACCACGGCCCGGAATCCCACCGGGGATTGCGGGCCGTGATCGCCGGCCAGAGGTTACTTTTTATTGCTTCCTGCCGGGGATCTCTTTGACCACGCTTTCGGGGATTGTCCGGTGGGGAGCCCTGGAAGCGTGGTTGAAATTGACCCCATGTGGGAATCGGCCATGGTGAACATCTGGCAGCCGCCAAACAGACATTCAGGGAGCTTTGGCCCCGCAGCGAAATTGACCGTGGTTCACTGTGGTTGACTGTGATCTCTTAACATCTGAAAATACCCACTGATGTCTAAATACTTAATTAGAATGTTCATTCAGATAAAAATGGGAATTAATAACATGGACTAGACAGAGAGGAGCAAGGATCCAGTGCATCAGCAAGGAAGTCTGTAGAATGACAGGAGCCATGTTCCGACAAACCAGTAAAACGACAATGTTTGCCTTGAGAGTAGTGATCCACAAAAGTGAAAGAATCACATTAAAAACACGGCTAACATTCCACTCACTTTTCTTGGTGCCTTCCTTATTATTTCACATGGTGCTTGGTGTCCATTGCAACGATGCACTCCCACTGATTTCCTTCATAGCCCTATGTGATGTGCGCATGTCACAGAAACTGCGAGATTTCATATGCGCATCCATGTAGCCTAACTTGGAAGTGAGCACAGTATGTGAGATAGTACACGGTCCCAGTCACAAAACTGAAAGGATCTCATGAAAACCAGTTGCCACATTCCACCACGTCCCTGCCTCTTGGATGTTCCGCTGCCTCTTTCTTCCTTCCCTGAAATTTAAACAGAACCACAATATGTGAGACAGTACAATGTCTTTACTGCTTAAATGGTATGGAAGTTAAGGTGGTATGGAAGTTAACTTATAATTTCCATGCTTTTTGTTGCATGTTTGAATTTGTAACTGCCTTAACTTCTTCCTTAAACAGACAGGTTTTTTATTTGTTAATTATAAGTAGTTCCTATATAATAAACTAAGAAAAACAATTTACTATATGAAGGATAAAGGAACTGGAGGCTTATATTATATCTTCATTGTTTGGTACTGTCAAAGTATTACTTATTAGTAAAATACTTAGAGAATAATTTCCCAACTTATTGGCACTAAAATACCATGCTGATAGGCATCTTATTGAGTCTGGAAACAATAGCTAGATCTGGAATGCACTTATCACTATGGTATATAGTCACAGATAAAAAAACAGCATAAAGTTATCTTCTCCAGAGATTTGTAAGGAGAAAATTATCTGTGCTTCTCCATAATCCAGTGCACAAGGAGAAGTCAAATAACTCTGTGTCACCATCATCCTCCCTCTCCTGGAATCCACTGAGGGTTTTCTACTGGCGTAAGACATGTTTTCAGGCAGAGGGCAAAGAAAATGCCTTTCTTCTGTCACTGCTCTCTTCCAAGATTCTCCAGTAGAAGAAAGAAAGAAAGAAAGAAAGAAAGAAAGAAAGAAAGAAAGAAAGAAAGAAAGAAAGAAAGAAAGAAAGAAATTCAAACAAACAGCATTGGACCATACAAACTTTTCTGTAAAGTCCCCTCTTGAAATTCAAGGAAGCCAGGAACAGGGGATAGATCTGCCTTGCCATGGAAAGGAGAGAACTTGGGGCCAGATTACATGGAAGATAAAGCCTTCAATAAAATATGGCCCTGACCTACCACAAGCTTCTGGGGACCTGTCAAGTTCTGAGTGGGGGCCCCACAACTTCATTCACAGTGACAGGAGACAAAATCTGCCCTCTCACCATCACCAGAGAAGAATCCTGCCAGAGAAGAATCCGAGAAGAAATTGACATGGGAATTTTCCTCATGTTTTCCCATGAATTTCATTAAGAAACTATGTTTCTTAGTACAACTGTGCATCTGATTCAGTCCTGAGAGAAATTTCTTCCCCAGTCATCCCTCCTGCAAATGGGACAATCCAGCACATAAAAACTATACACAAGTATCTTTATAGTCATTTTCACACAAGAGACTCTCCACTCACTACCCACCCACCACCCACACATTATACATGTTGCAGGGCTGCAGTGTTGCCCTATGGGTGCCCTGTAACATGTACAGTGGGTGGGAGGTGGGTGGGTGGAGAGTGTCTTGTGTGAAAACACCCTATATCTGGAACTAAAAAACAGTCATCTTTGGAAAGAAACAAAGAAGAGGTCTGACAGGCACACTACTGCAAACTATTTTTAAAAACCATTTAGTTGTAACCAACAGTCAAGAATTCCTAAGGAAGATCTGTTGCCTGTGAGTTACTTATGTTGCATAAAAGAATATCATGAGTGGGGGGAAATTAGGATTGGAAGAAGAGAAATGAATGAAAAAAAAGGTCATCAAACTATTTTAAAATCATGCTTAATGTCAAACAGCCACCACAATTAATGAAAAATGCTTACTGAACCTGCTGCACAACGTAAATAATCCATTTCCGAAGGGAAAATATTTCCCAGATAAAGTGAAAATCCAGAGGTAACCAGAAGGCAAATCTAAAAAGCAAAAAAATAAATGAATGTGCTGGTGAAAATTATTTTTAAAAAAGCAACTAGGCAGGTGAAAATTAGTAGTTGTTTTCAAAACACTTTGTATGGCCAATATTGCTGCAAAACATCAAAAGAAGCAGAGGTCAAAAGAACAGGTTTTAAGGCTTACAAGATCTAACACTATACAGGCACATACTGGCAAAAATATAAAGAATGACTTATACCCTCCGTCTTCATGGTGGGTCTCTATGACCCCCAAGGCTGCTAAAAAAACATAAAACTGTTTTGGCAAGCATGAACCACTCCTCCCCCGATGTATTCCTCAAGAAGTGTGAGGTCAACTGTCCTGTGTTGTTTCATGTTCCTCCCCTCTCCCCATTTTTTTAAAATTGAGGTTTTTATCAGTTCATCATCCGGGGTACTTTCTACCCCCAATGTAAGTCAATGGGGAAATGAAAGCACTATATGCCCTTTGCACTTGGGGTCTTTTTGACCCCTTGCACATATATTCTTAAAATGCATGTGTCTTTTAAAGAAATGAAACTTAACCCAGCACCTGCTCTCCTAATTAAAACCCTCAGGAGGGTGAAGGAAAAAATGTAGCACTTAGTTTGAGTTCACAAAGGTCATTGGTGGTGTGTTTAGGAAAATATAACCATAAACTGCTTTGGGGGATTACATTGACCCCTGGTGAAAAGTCAATTTGCCAACTTCTATTGTTCCTTATCTTTACACAGCAGGTAAGACCAATTTAGAGTGAACTCTTAACAGCTTTGTGTTGGAACAATACCTATTCATTCTGCATGGGGGGGGGG
>QEPC01005822.1:3996664-4090290 GCA_003113815.1 Sphenodon punctatus | reverse complement strand
CGCTCCCCCCTCCCCGTGTACCCACGCTCGCCCATGTACCCCCCTCTCCCCCGTGTGCCCACACTCGCTCCCCATGTACCCCCCCTGCTCCCCCCTCACCTTCACTGAGCAGCAGACCCACCATTTCCTTATTCTTCCTGTTACTTCTGAAATACTTTAAAAAGAAAAAGAAAAAGAAAAAAAAGAAACAAAACCTTTTTGTTGTTCACATCCCTTGCTAGTCTTTGCTTATTTGTGTCTTACCCTTCCTGACACCGTTCCTGCAAGTTCCTAGAGGTGGCTTGGAGGGACAGGGCTTCGAGAGGCTGTAGACAAGCTATTCCTCTGGAAAATTGTAAGTCCAATCCCACTGCTGAGCAGGCACCGTTGGGGGTGGGTACGAAAGTGTGCAGCTTTAGTAATGGAGGCTTCCCAGGTTAGAAAAAACTCTCTCCAGTCTCTCCCTACTGTGGATAGAATTCCTGGCAGGGCAAAGGATCCAGGGCAGGAAACAGCAGCCGCCAGTCTCCAAAGTCAGGGCATTGACCAAACATGCCCACAGCAAGAGTTGTCCCGCCGCCCACCAGCATGCCCCAGGTAGCGAGGGGTGCAATACACGTGCGGGTAGCTGGTCCTGCTCCAAGCACCCCTTGCCATAATGGGCAGAATTGCAATCAGCCATGGCAGCCTCCACTCCACAGCAGGGATGATGGGGCCAAACGTTGGCCCGCCTGGATGGCTATTAGCTCAAGATGTACATCTGGGATCATATGGTGGATGCATTCTGGGCTAGCTGCCCACCTGGCCCAGAACAAAAGCAGGTCCAGGCCAATAACTGGCGGCCAGGGAACAGATGCATGGGTTAGTTCCCCATTCCAAGCGGGCCTGCGTTGTGTCTGTTTTTATCCACAGAGCAGGGTCCCAGGTGAGTGAATACGCCCATAGCCAAACCCATGCCAGGATTTTAGTCCTATCCTCTGCTAAGGAGCAATCCATAAGTGATCTAAAGTTCTGGCAAAAAGAGTGTATAGGCAAGCAAATGAGTTTACCCATAAACTATACAGTGCTTTAGTACATAATCTAATCAATTGTCTTCAGCTGTAATGTGATATACATGTAGTACTTGCCTTGGCTCCTCAAGGCCCCTGTTTCTGAAACAAGTCTGTCTGATAGAGCCTGTAGGTAAACGGTCTGTTGTTTAGGTGGTAAGTTGCTTTGCACTGGGTGTCTGCTGGTGCATCTGTAAATTTAGAAAAATGTTGTGTGTTTTATCTTTGTGTAGAAGAGGCTGGGGATACTACCTGTGGCTTCAAGACACAGAGTTACCTTTTCTATTTCAAGGACAAAGGCAGAAGAACTAACTTGGAGCCAGCACATTAGAGCCTAACAGGGACTTTCCTTTCCCCTCTCCCTTCTTAGAGCACCAGCATAATCCTAGCATGTAATAGGGAGAGAGGCTATACATGGAAGTTAAGTGGTTGTACTAATCTGGGATCTGTGCAATAGCTTGTAGCCTGGCAAGTCTTTGGGGCACATGAGGGCTCTATCAAGCCTTCTGGGCTCCCTCCTACTGTGAAAAAGGTGTTGAATTAACAGTAGGTACAGCAGTGTGGGTAGCATACCAACAAATACATGCCACCAACGTCCTGTTTCGGGTCCCTGTGTACTCTTCCCTTTCATTCCCCGTACTTTTACTTTTTCCTCGCTTTGGTTTTCCTTTCTCTCTGTACTTTTC
The DNA here is from genome assembly GCA_003113815.1 of Sphenodon punctatus. NCBI lineage: Eukaryota > Metazoa > Chordata > Lepidosauria > Sphenodontia > Sphenodontidae > Sphenodon > Sphenodon punctatus. The sequence continues at coordinate 4,088,576 of QEPC01005822.1, read as the reverse complement.
CTTTGATATCTCCCTACCCCCCACCCTTCTAATTTATATCTAGTTAGAACAAATATAAACATGCCTAAGTAGAATGTATAAAACACTCCTTTACAATAGATGATGATAAGGGATAACTCTATCAACATGATTACTTGTTGTTACCATTTTATTTTTTATTATGCTCTTTATTATAACTTGCCCTAACCGAGCACGTGGTTAACACCTCTCCTCCCCGGGCGGCGGCGACGCGCAAACCCAAGCTAAGCGCTGCGAAGGGCGGCGGCGAAGAGCGGAGGCTTTTACAGGCCTCGGTATCGAGCTGCACACGCGGCCGCTGATGATCAGGCCGCGTAGCTGGGCGGGGACCCTGGGCGAGCGTGAGGCTGTTTCCCCTGCGCGCGCAGGTCGGGGGGAAAGGCGGCGTCGTTGTCTGGAGGAGCGAGCGAAGTCTGGGCAACCTGGGTCTGAGGAAAAGGGGCGCTTGGGCTGAGCGCGTCACGGCGGGCACGAGCTGCTCTGGGCCGCAGCGAGGATGCTCGGGCTCCTGTCCGCAGGCCTCTCCTTCTTCTGGCGCAAGGCGGCTGGGGGGGCGAGAGGAGAGGCGAGCCAGGCAGCCAGAGGTAGAGCTCCCCGACTTCTCCCGCCGTGGGCAGTAAGAGTGGGGCTAGGAGGAGGTGGTGGGGCTGGCCATTGCTACAGCCCCGCGGTTTGTGCGATGGCGGAGCGACGCTTCACACAGCTGCCTTGGCCAGCTCGGTCTGGAGCACGAGGCACTGAGCAGAGGGGTAGTTAGATGGGATTGGTGCAGATGATAGAGGGATGCAGCTGTACCAAGGAGTATCTCTTCCTCTCTCCGCCCCCTGTTGCATTTTGCACCATCTGTCCCTATTCTAGTTGCATCTTCTGTTGCTGCAAACTGGAGATTGCAGGATGCTCCATTTCATGTCCGGGGGCATCCCCCTGCTCTTGCTATCTCTGTAGGCAGCGGTAGGGAACCTCAGGCCTGGGGGCCAAATGTGGCCTCTGCCCATTTCCTGGATCTGGTTGCTAGATCCAATTCCAAGGGAGCAGGAATTAGGGTATGAGCACAAGGGATAGGGAACAGAACCATGAGACAGATACTCCATGATCTGAAGCCATCTCTTCGTGAATGCACCCCTTAAACACCCTTGCCTCCAATTTCTGACTGCCCCTTGAAGCTTGTACTAACTTTCAAAAGTGGCCCCTGAGGGGGGAAAGGTTCCTCACCCCTGGTGTAAAGAAGCATTCCTTTTTGAACAATAAGCTCTTTTATATGGTTTATGGATCCTGGTCTCCCCAACATGCCAGCAGTATGTAGGATGCTAGGCGAATACATTTGGTTGTGTCATTTCTCCAGTGCTAGTAGTTGGTGGTCTAGTGATTAAGAGCATTTAAAGGGGGGTTAACTTGCAGGACTCCTAACTAGCAAGCTTAGCAGCTGAGTGCACATGTCATTCGTTTTACCTCTTGCTGCTGCACTTTCTTCATTCTACAAAATGGATACAGAAATCCTGTGATGTATCATTAATTATTTCAAATCTGAAAGGTGATGTAAATATAAATTGCCTCATAAAGTCTCTACTACTGCTTGGGCCCTATACATCCTTTAGAAAAGAACAACATACCAGTTATCTCTGTCAAATCTTCACGTGAACAAACGGAGCAGATATATTTTTAGCTTGTTCTGTTTATGCTGGATTGTAAAGAGACTCTCTAGGAAAACATTTCCTCATAGTTTAAGCTGTTTGTGCTGTGTTCTGGGCATGATTTCTGCCTGTTGCATAACTCTTGAAATTTCCACACTATACAGGCCTTGTTAATCAAGAGGACCTTTACACGCTCTGGCTGTTCGTAAATAACATTTTCCTAAGAACTACAGTTCTGTGAATAGCATTGCACAAGATACCACTGGAATGCTAGTATTCAGAGCACCTTCTTTGTGGGTTAGGAGCATCCGAGTTTGGTTGTTGGTATGGCGATTGTCTTTTAAAGAAAGGCTTAGATTTAACTGAAATTCTGATACCTTTCTGAAACACTGGGAAGCCAGATGGTTTAAAGCAGGGGTGGAAAACCTCAGGCCCGGGGACCAAATGCAGCCCTTGGCAAGTTTTTGTGTGGCCCCTTTCCAGTGCCTGAATCTGGCCCCTGGATCCAGTCTTTAACCCACACGCACTGAAAAACTGAGCTCAGGGTAATGGGGCAGAGAGGAGGGCCTGCACACAAAGGTAGGGGACAGATCCACAGCACACATTCATGATCTGGGCCCTCCTTTTCTTTAATACATCAGTTAAGTACTCCCTCAGAGCTCCTACTAACTTTCAGTGTAGCCCCCCAGGACAGAAAAGGTTCCCCATCCCTGGTTTAAAGTGACCCATTTCCACTCATCATTCCTTAAATTACTAAAATGTTTAAGCATCCATTGTACTGAACTGGGCCCTTAGCTAGGATGTTGCATGGCAAAGGGGATTATTTATTTCTTCAAGCTAATAAACTGAGTGAGGAAACCTGGAACACCTTATTTCTAGCAGGGAGGACAAAGTATAGAGGAGGGGCAGTTACGAGTCTGATTTATTTGTGCTGTTTGCTTACTCCACTAACTTTATTCATACATATTTTGTTAGAAGCGTCTTAAGCCTCTCTATTTTTGTCTTTTAAACAAGAGTTACTTCCTACCCAGTTACATCTCTTGCCCCATGAGGCCTGCCACCTTGGCCTCTGCATGGAGAAATGTCTGAACGAGATAGCCAGCTGGCTGTATCAGAGCTTCCACATGCTCAGTGTGTGGAAGAATGAGGTGATGCTGGTGGGTAGGGGCAGCTTTTATGAGCATGCCCTTGCCTCCCTCGGGCCCCCGCAGGGGTGTGGGTAGAGATTGTTTTTCATCCATTCTGTGTCCATGAAAACTCAGGTACTGGACATAGTTTGGAGATGTTTTTTTCAGCTACACAATTTGTGAAAGCTACACCCTTGTTTATCCCAGGCTGACTTTGCCACAGTGGACCATGCATGTCCTGGTGACCATGAGGCTTGAGTTTTGTAATTTCCACTCCTATGGGGTTTTTTAAAAATTTTATTTAAACATTTGATATCCCGCCCCTCCTGCCAAAGGCAGTTGGGGGTGGCTTACAATATATAAAAATACACAAACCACAAACATAAAACATCTAAAAAGGGGGGAGAAGAGGAGGGGAAAGGGAAACATCCCCCTCGGGAGAAGAGATGGGAGGAAAAAATACCCCACCCGTACCACCTTCCATAAAAATAAAAACCCACCCTCATTGGGTTGCCAACGATGCTTCTCCGGTGCTTGCAGCTTGTTCATAATGTGGCAGCACAGCTGCTGGCTGATTCGGGCAGCCATGATCATATAAGCCCATGCTGCATTGGCTGCCTGTGGAGCAACAGATTGGGTGTAAGATTGCACTGCTGGTTTTTAAGGCTCTGAACAGTATAGTCCCTGGCTGTATTCAGAATCTGCTCCTGGAGCCTCATGCTGATCAGAAACCACCCACTGTTTGGGGATCCCACCATCACACCTTAAGTCAGTAGGTCTTTGCCATGGCAGGCCCCTCAGTGCAGAACTTGCTCCCTCCAGATTTCCATCTTAGCTCCTCCTCACCTTTAAAAAGCACCTGAAGACATTTATTGTCCAGGTGCTTTTAGGATCCGCTGCTGGTTTCCTTTTATGTACTTTTCCTCCGCCTCCCGCCCTTTACCTTCTTTAAAATTATTTTTAAATTGATTTTTATTCTAAATTAATTTTTTTATCATTTTTTATGTAAAGCGCTCTTTAGTGCCATTTTGGCAGGGGGTGAGGATTGCTATAAAATAAAATTGTCATGATGCCAGGACATTAGAAAAAGGATTTTTTAATACCACTTTGTGATAACATGCGTAATCTAAGGAATTATTTTCGTAGTAGTTTTTAACCATATTTCTCTCTTTTCAGATGACAAAGAATTAAAAACTATACAAGGAGTAGTGACAAGATTCTGCCATGATTATGGGATGATAGATGATCTGATTTGTTTCACAAGTGACGTTGTCATAAGCAGTGTGCCATTACACGTTGGACAAAAAGTCATTGCTACTGTTGAGGAAGATAAAACATCAAATGGATTGAAGGCAGTCAAGGTAAGGCAAAAGATAAAGTTGTTGATCTAGCTGCTTGTGTAATGAGATTCTAATGTAAATAACTTATTTCAAGTTGCTTCCATAACTGGCCATTTATAATTGATCAAATAAAATGAGATTACCTTTTCTACCCATTTAGGAACATTACCTTAAAATACCTATCAGTTGTAGTCAAACAATGTGGGCATTTCTTAGGGAGGACTCATAGAGGCGCAGTAGCGCCTCTATTAGTTAAGGCAAGATGCAGTTTCAGTGTAATCTCTGCCTATCTCTAACATGGGAAGATTTCTTCACGGCAGTTCCAGTTTATGACCGAAAATTGTTAGACGGTTTTATTAGTTATTTCGGGTCCTTAGTAAAGTGATTGGAATAGAACAGTAGAGTTGACATTGTGTCTATTCCTTGTGAATTTTGGAACATTATGGTGTTCTAAATAAAAAGTTAGAAATAATAAACAACCGCATTAAAATGAATGGAAGAAATTTTTAAGCTGCACACGCTTATTGTAGCTCTCCTACCATTGTAGATACAATGGAAATCTTTTGCAGGCGATTATTCTTTAGTTAGGAATCTTAACAAAAAGTAAATGTTATAGACATTTAACGTTCTGGGCGAAGGAATCGCTGATAGTTTCATGTAGAAAATGGTGCTTTTAATAAAGGTATTGTTGAAAAAATGACATGTTGAAGCAGTCCTCTCAACTGTCCCGGAGTGGGTGGGACAGCACCAGATGCAGCTATTTTTAGTCTGCCCCGCTTAGCACTTTAAATGTCCCGAATTCAGGGTTGTGGTGACCCATTGTAGCTTGAGTGAGTGGGTGAGGGATGCAGTGTGCACCAGGAATCTGCAGGGGGAGATGGTGGTGCAGTGCCATGGACTTTTAGACACACGTGTGTGACTCCTACTTTGCTGCTGCTACCATTGTGCTGCTAGCTGCTCTCTGCCTGGCCTGCCTTCCTGTCCTGCATGCTTTGGATCAGGGAAAATGAGCAGGGGTGGGGATTGTGCCCTGGGGAGAAGGGGGATCAGGGAAAAAGGAGTGCGAGGGGTGGGAAGGGGGAGGATTTTGCACTGGGGAAAAGGAGCAGTGGGTGGGAAGCCCGTTGGACTTTGGGGACTGTTGTATGACTGACAGGGGGGTCAGATTGACTGGGGCGGGGGGTAAAGATGGCTGGCGGAGGGGAGGGGTCAGGCTAACTGAGGTAGAGGTAAGTATGGCTGACGGGGACTGCAGGGTAGTAGGGGGAGAGGGACATGTCGGGAGGAGGGGGGGGGGAGTTTCATAGTACCAATTGAACAGGAGGGGGGGGCACAGGTGAGCTGGCACCAGGTGGGTAGAGGAGAGTGCGACGGGGGGCAGGTGAGGTCGGGAGGAGGGCAAACTGCAGGGGAGAGATTAATTGCAATGCACTGGGGCAGGGAAACCGGTCCCCCAGGCAGCTGGATCCACAAGAGTGGATCCAGCTGCCTGGGCGAGATTTCAACCTGTCACCACTTCCCTGCCCCAATGCATCTCAGCTAGTGTGTGTTAGCAAGGGAATCCGGTTAAATGTCCCTCTGGTGGTTGGATCCAGAGTGCATCCTGCTGCCTCGGGGAAGATTAAACCTTTGGCCTCACTTCCCTGCGTCCCAGCTAGGGTTCGCTGGGGCAAATCTCCCTCTCCCACTGACCCCCAGCCTCTCCACACACCTTCCCCACTAACCCCCAGCCTCCACATGCCTGTCTCCCCATTAATCCCCAAACAACCCCTTTCCTCCCCATTCTCCTCTTACCTCCTTCTCCTCCTCCGCTGGGTAGCTCTGCTGCTGGCCGATAGGAGGCAGATGATTAGTTTTCTTTTGTGCGCATGTGCGCCTGGAGCTACCCGGTCCCTCCAGTCTTTTCATCTGCCTTCGGCCGGTAGGACGCGTTCCGCGGGAGCAGGCACTAGGCAGGGTCTCAAGAGAGGGCCCATCTAAAAGATAAAGAAAAAAGATAAAGAAAAAAGGAACTTTACTGCGGGGCAGGTGAGGGACAAAAACGGCAACAGAGAAACGGCGTGGAAGCACGCCTCTCCCCCCCGCCTGCCGACAGCTCAGCTCCGGGGCGGCGCGGCCGCGCCCGAGAGCTTTGGGGGCCACTTAAATCTGCTTGTTCTCACTAGGAGACATAAAGAATGGGGTAACTCCGGGGCGGCACGCCGCACCCGCGAAAACCCTGAAGGAGAATACTAAAACAGCTCTAGAGGAGACTAGAATAGCTCCGGGGTGGCGCGCCACTCCCGAGAGCTTATGGGGGCTAAATGGCCAAGACTTTAAGATAAGCCCTAGGCAGGGAACTCGGGGACCGCGCGGCGGGGCCTCGGAGTCTCCCTCGGCCAGTATTTTTTCAGGCAGGCCCCTACACGAGGGACTTATCTGCCTAGTGACACACGTGGAGGCCAGAGGACTTTTAAGCAGTACACGCACGTGACGGCCCCCTACAGGGCAGAGGCAGCGCTGCTTGTCTTCTCCCTAGTAACAGCCTCTATATGGCCCCCCCCCCCTCTCCCTGAGTGGAGACAGCCTGTCTGGGCTCACTCAGGAGGTGACTTAACCCTTCAATGACTGGTTCTTTTCCTATTATCTCCTTGAACAGGCCATGAGCACGGGACAGCCCCCCATCGGGGCCCCTCCCCCTACAGTGGCAGCCCCTTCGCAGGAGCAAGACACGCAAGTACGCCTGGCCTCCATGGAGAAATCTATTGGAGAGATCCTGGCTACCCTGGGGAAGTTGACTAAACCAAGCAGGAAGCGGCAGCCTAAGCCTCTGGCTAAGTCCAAGGCAGGGACTTCTGGTAACCCCACAAAAAGACCCAGACGCCCCTCAGGTGACACTCGTCACTCCATTCAGTCCTCAGCTGAAAGTGATCAGGAAGGCCAACCTATAGAGTTAAACCAGGCCCTTTCTGAGCACAGGCAGCCTGAGTCTGCTCTTTCCTCAGGATCCGAGCAATCTCATTCCGATTTAGAGGAGGGCGAATGGGTCGAACAAACCTCTGATTCCACCGATGGAGAGAGACAATTTCCTGGTCAGTACAGGAATGAGCTTATCTCTCACGTTATAAAAACGCTGCAGTTGCAGGAGAAACCTCCAAAACGGGACTCCTCCGACTCCCAGGAGGAGGAAACCCGCCAGTATATCCCATCTATTCATGGCAGAGACCAGGGCCTTCCCTTAGACAAGGCTTTTGAGAGGCTGGTACTGCAAGAATGGAAGCAGCCAGATAAAAGCTTTAAAATGAATAGGGCGCAGGATTCGCTTTACTCCTTTTCCAGGAGGAAGGACCCCTTGTTCCGTTCACCTAAAGTGGACGCAGGAGCTGCTTCCCTAGCTCGGCACACAGTATTCCCCACTGAGGGGGATTGCCATCCTAGGGACGCTACGGATAGAGCGGTGGATACTGCTCTTAAGAAGGCCTCAGAAACCACTTCGGCGGCTCTAAAGATAGGAATAGCGTCCTCTTATGTTTCCAGAGCCATGCTCGCTTGGCTCCAAGAACTCCAAGATCCAGAAATTTCAGAGGGTAAGGCTCAACGGCTAAATTCCAGAGTCCACATGGCGGCCGCCTTTTTAGCAGACGCGACCACCGATAACTTAACTTGGTCAGCCAGATCGGTAGCCAACAATGTGGCCGCTAGGCGTAGGCTATGGCTACGCTCATGGGATGGGGATGTCACCGCAAAGAACTTACTTACTGCCTCCCCATACAAAGGCTCTAAATTGTTTGGGGTGTGCCTGGAGAAGGTCTTAGAGGAGGCGTCCAGCAAAGATAAGACTAAGACCCTCCAACAGCTATCCAATAAAAGGGGTTCCTTTAGACAGCAGCCCTTTCGATTCAGGGGCTTCTCAGCCCCATACAGAAAATTCCAAGCTCCGGCACAGAGGGCGTATGCTACCAACTTTGCCTTCAGGGGCAGAGGTAGGGGCTTCCGCTCCGGCAGGTATGACAGGCGCAGATCAAGAGGCCCCCCTGCCACTCAACCCAGGCAGGACTCCTGACTACTCCGCCCAGCAGGTCGGGGGCAGGATTCAACTGTTCCACGAGGTGTGGTCTCTCTCGGTTTCAGACGCCTGGGTCCTATCCTGCGTGGCACAGGGATACGCGATCGAATTCGACTCCCCCCCACCAAGCAGATTTCTGGTCTCCCCCGCTTCAAGGGACCCAGAAAAACATCATGCAATGAAGCACGAAATCAGGAGACTACACGACACCAGGGCAATAGAAAAGGTGCCACGTGCTCAACAGTTCCTGGGGCTATACTCCATTCTTTTCCTGGTGGCGAAAAAGACGGGGAAATGGAGAGCAGTCTTAGATCTGAAGGCCCTGAATCATCACGTGACAAAGAAAAGGTTCAAGATGGAGACCGTGGCCTCCATTTGTCACAGCATTCACAAACTCGACTGGATGGTGTCCCTGGATCTACAGGATGCTTACCTCCACATCCCGATCAAATCGACTTACCGGAAGTGGCTCCGCTTCGCCTACAACCACCATCATTGGCAGTTTCGAGCCCTTCCTTTCGGACTAGCCTCAGCCCCCAGGACTTTCACCAAAGTACTGATCCCCCTGGTGGCGAACCTAAGGATGGAGGGCATTCACATTCATCCTTACCTCGACGATCTCCTGATCCGAGCCCACTCACCGGAGAAGTCCATAGAGGACCTCAACAGAACTATTCTCTATCTGAAACAGCACGGGTTCCTCGTCAACTTGGAGAAAAGCCATCTAACTCCGACAAGGACACTTCAACATCTGGGTGTAGTCATCGATACCACCTCCGACCGCGCATTCGTACCACCCGACAGGGCACGGAAGATAAGGAAGCTGGTGGGATCCCTCAGATCAGCTCGTCGCCTCAGACTCAAGTCCCTCGCTTCACTCCTGGGGCTGCTAGTATCCTGCACAGCCCAGGTGACATGGGGCAGGTTCCACCTTCGTCACTTGCAGAAGCTGCTAGCTCCTTTTCAGCGAGAGCTCACGAGCGGACTGAATCCCTGGGTACTCATACCAGGACATCTAAAAAACTCAATGTCCTGGTGGTTAGATCCCGCACACTTCTTGCAAGGCGTTCCCCTCACAGACCCTCCGAGGGACATAATTACAACAGACGCCAGTTTGACAGGCTGGGGAGCGCACACGACGACGCGCTCGGTGCAAGGTCTATGGTCTCCCCAGGACGCGAAACAACAAATCAACTTCCTGGAGCTGAAGGCCATTCGCCTGGCCCTTCAACACATCTTCCCCGCCGGGACCAATTGCCACCTGCTCATTTACACGGACAACATCACAGCCAAGGCATATATCAACCATCAGGGCGGATCCCGGTCGCTCCAACTACATCGGGAAGCAACGCGTCTATTCAGGTGGGCCCAATCCCATGTACCTTCCCTGAAAGCACTCCACATCAGAGGCCAAGACAACATAACAGCAGACTGGCTCAGCCGCCAGGTATTACAGCCTCACGAGTGGATGCTCAACCAGACAGTGTTCCAGAGCATTGTGAGTTGGTTCGGACTCCCTGTCATCGACCTGTTTGCATCGAGGAACAACACTCAGCTGCCCCGCTTTATGACACGGGACCCATGTCAGCAGGCGGAGGCAATCGACGCCCTGAACCAGCCGTGGCCACAAGGGCTGCTCTATGCGTTCCCTCCGTTTCCGCTACTGCTAAGAACTATCGCAAAAGCACGCAGGGAAAGGGCACTCCTAATCCTGATCGCTCCCTGGTGGCCCCGGAGGCCCTGGTTCTCGGAGCTCATTCAACTGAGTCAAGGCCAGTACAGAAAACTTCCTCTCCGGTCAGACCTTCTTCGTCAGGGTCCCATATCCTGTCCAGACGTACAGACTCTGCAATTGACAGCCTGGCGATTGAGCGCGCTGCGCTAAGACGAAGGGGTTATTCGGAACCAGTTCTTGATACCCTTCAAAGCTCTAGAAAACCAGCCACCAGAAGGTCATACCAAAACACCTGGAAAACCTTCGCTACTTGGTCTAGGCAAAAAGACTTGGACCCTAGACGGGCAGGAGTTCCACAAGTATTAGAGTTCTTGCAGCAGGGTCTAGACAAGGGACTCAGGGCCAACACCTTAGCCAGGCAAGCAGCTGCTCTCGATGCTGTCTTAAGAGCTGAAACTAGTAGGTCTATTTCCTCACACGCACATGTCCGGAGGTTCATCCGGGCGGCTAGGCTCTTGTCCCCTCCTGTTGTTCACCGGGTGCCTTCCTGGAATCTAAATTTGGTCTTAGAGGCACTGACAAGACCTCCTTTTGAGCCCCTAAAACATATATCCTTGTACCTTCTAACGCTAAAAACAGTCTTCTTAGTGGCGGTCACGTCAGCTCGAAGAGTTTCGGAGCTGAGTGCACTGTCAATGGAGGACAATTTTTGTATTTTTCGACCAGATTCGGTCGTTCTCCGGTTGGACCCGGCCTTTATACCTAAGGTAAATTCGTATTTTCACAGGGCCCAGGAGTTGGTGCTTCCTTCTTTTTGCCCCAACCCTGTTCACCAAAAAGAGAAAGTTTGGCACAAACTGGATGTCAGACGGGCGCTAAAAATTTATTTGTCCAGGACCCGGGCCTTTCGTAAATCTACAGCCCTTTTTGTTAACACCCGACCGGCCGTTCAGGGTCTCAAGGCTTCTAAGACCTTATTATCTAAATGGGTAAAGCAGGCCATTATTGAAGCCTACAGGGCCGGCGGGAGGATCCCCCCTTTACAGATCTGGGCCCACTCTGTCCGCAGCGCGGCCACTTCCTACGCCTTTAAGGCACAAGCCTCCTACGAGGAGATTTGTAGAGCCGCAACGTGGGCGTCCCCACATACCTTCATCAGGCATTATAAGATCAACATTTTTCAGTCTGCTGAGGCTGCCTTTGGCAGGCGGGTACTGCAGTCAGTACTGGATGCTCCCAGTGCTGTCGGCTCCCACCCGTAGAGGAGGGATTTGGCTCTGGTACATCCCAGCGGAGGAGGAGAAGGAGGTAAGAGGAGAAAGGAGAATTGGTTACCTACCTTCGTGAATTCCTTTCTCTCTTACTCTCCTGATCCTCCTCCGCTGGGTAGCTCTGCTGCTGGCCGATAGGAGGCAGATGATTAGTTTTCTTTTGTGCGCAAGAGAGAAAGGAATTCACGAAGGTAGGTAACCAATTCTCCTTTCACCTCCATTCCCCCAACTCTCTCTCCATTAACCCCAAACACTCCTTCCCCATTTACCCCAGGCCCCACACCCATTTCCCCAATAACCTCCAAACACCTTTCCCTTCCCTATGCACGCCAAACATTCTTCCCCACTCAAGACAACATTTCAAAAACCTCATTAAATTCCAACATTTGAAAACCAAGGTTTTAAATTCATAGTTAAGGCAAGTTAATTATTTGTAATATTTTCACATTTCCCCAATATATCACCATACCTTAAGTCCTATACTTTCAACTTACTTCATCACATCACTATTTTTCATCCTCTGTATATATCCTTCCCCCCACAAAGTTATCACCCCCTCATCTTTAAAGAACATGACAATTCTATCATAACAATGCATATGCAACCACAACAAAGACTACACCTTCTACAAACGTTATAAAAACTCAGTTTATAAAGATAAACAACTCTCAAAGCTTGAAGGACCAGCCAGAAATGGATCCAAGGTATAAAGACAAAAAAAGTCCCAAGAGCACATTCATATGATCCAGATATCAAAGTTCAGCAGTTATGCAAGAATGACGTATTCAAAAAGGAATGTTCAAGAAGAAAGTTCTGATAAATCTGTCAGGAGCTGAAAATGCCCAATGTTTCGCCGCAGATGCAGCTTCCTCGGGCCAATCTTTCAAATGAAACACTCAACCTGTTTCCAGGAAAAATACAAATGGATGCGATACAGAAAGGGAAAATGATAAACCTGCAAAAGTATAGAATGTTACAATACCAAAAAGCTTTATAAATACATGCAGGGTAAAAAAACAAAAAACCTTTTTTTGGTTTCCATTTTGCATCAAGCTTCTAACTCTTTTAAAAAAAAGATCTAAAGCCTTTCCCAAATTAAAAAAATATTTTCCATATAAAATCAGTCATTATTTTTAGTAAACCTTTAACACGGATAGTATCACTATACATACTCCTCTGTTAAACTTAATCACAGCAAAACAGGTTTAATTGAATCACCAGTGATTCTAAGGATAGGCAGAGTTTACCCTGAGGTTCAAAAGGTATGAAAGAGATTTAAAAAACACCTTTACTTTTTATAGCAGACCTCTGGGTTACCCTGGTTGTCTCTTGGTGTTACAGAAGAAAAAGGACGTAGCCAAGTTATATAGGGAGAGCAAAGTCGCATGGGAACTCTAGATCAATTAGGACTAATTTATTTTATTTTACTCCTGTGGGATGTCTATCTTTTAAAGCTGATGATGATGTTCTACTTAACACATTGCAGAATCACAGAATAAGAACCAAACATCCAGTTAAGTTTTCAGAGATAAAAACGGATGTTTTCCCTAAAGGTGTAATGTGAATATAATTAGACAAAAGCCCGATTTATACAAGGATACCAGAGAAATACCATAAATCTAGTAAACCAAGTAATGTCTGTTACCATGGCTGTTGGCAATACATTGCTAAACTTAAACACAGTATAAGATCTGACAAAACCTAAACGAATTACTGCTGGTAAGCTTCCATGAAAAGTAACATAAAAGGGACTCTGATCTTTATTGTCTCCCAATGGCCAAGTACATAAAACTGTAGTTAAAATACTGAGTCTATCAAATCATTAAGACCCTGAGGCTGAATGGTGTCCAAAGTAATAATACAAAAGCTTTCTCTGTTAGCTAAAACCTTTGGATCTACAGGGGATTTTATTTTTTCTATCCCCCCCAAAAGAAAAGGAGTTTATATTTTGGTGATAATGATTAAAGTGATCTACTAATGGGGCATTAAGGGTATGATTTTTTAATTTACTCCTGTGTTCTGCGATTCTAGAACTGACCACACATAACCCCGGCAGTGTTGGTGGTGCGTCGACGACCCGACTCAGTTAGGGACACTGCGGCACTGCTGTCACTTCTGTTTTTACCCTGTATGTAAAAAAGTGCTTTCAAATTAATCGAGAATTGAACTATCATGCTCCTGCTCTGCATTGTTAAAGTCTGAGAGCTTTGTCATTTATCTAAATTAGAGCTTTGTCATTGATTTGATGAGCATAGGACAAAGCCTTGAGAGAGTTTAATTTAAGTTTGTGGGAATATGTTACGTACCCTAGCTATAAACTTGAGCAAAATCTCTTAAGTCATTCTGACTTTTAAAAACTTTCGTGGCTGAAGTTTTTTTTCCTTGTTTTGTTTTCATTATCCTAGTCTTGACTTCAATGGACTGAGAATCTCACCTGGTATCAGAAAAAGTTCCAGGAAATGTGACCTAGCTTCCAGGAGGTTTCTACCCATGCAGCACTTAGAAATGTAGAATGTACAAAGATTCCCTAAATAGTAGCATATCTGTTTCAACCACAGCCTTGGGAATATCTTTAGCAAAGGAAGCCAGTAATGTAAATTTATATGCCACCCTTTCCGAAAGGCTCAGGGCAGCTCACAAGTCATAAAAACATTAAAACCAATGCAAAAAAACCCTAGAAAACTCCAAACCTCCCTCATGCACCTAAACCCAAATGCCTTTTCAAACAGAAAAGTCTTCCACCACCTCGGGAAGATACTCAGGCCCAGGCTCAAACAAACCTCCAGGGGAAGGAAGTCCCATAGCAACTGGGCAGCAACCAAGATCCAAGAACACCTCCCAGCAAGCTCTTGTCATATGAACATGGCTAATGAATGGTACCCATAGGGAGGCGCTTCTGGCCAATTGCAGGGGTCGCAGTGGGGCGTGGAAGGACAGGCGGTCTTTCAGATATGTGGGACCCAAACCGTTTTCTGATGGAAAAGATCAAGCTCTTTTCAAGTTGTTAAAAATTATCCGGACAGTTCCAGAGTGAAGTTATATTCACTTTGCTGATAACTTTGTACAAGGAAAGTATTTTTGCAGTAACTTTCAGAGTAAACTAGAATAGCTTTTTAGGAGTGTGCCAGGCAGTAGGAGTCTCGAACCAAAGCCCTTAGGATTTTAAGCTGAGCACCTCACCACTTGCACCACCACATGTGGCCAGATCAAGGAACTTCACCCCAAAAGGCGCATCCAATCTAGAGCCTTGCTACAGCAACAGAAAGTAATGTGAACAGGGGACTTCTGCCCATGGGCTTCTTTTCTCTACCAGTGCTCCAGAGTCTGCTCTGACTGCCAGTAGCTTTCTGGGCACAATCAAGGTGCTGTTTTTAACCTACAAAGCCCTAAACAGCTTGGGCCACAAGTATCTGAAGGAACCGCCTTTTCCCCTATGTCCCATCGCAGCCTCTGAGGTCGGCTGAGGGCACCCTCTTCCAAGTGCCAGCTGCCTGTGAAGTTGTTACGACGAGGGTGCTCAGAGGAATGTTCTCCGTTGATGCCCCACAATTCTGGAACTCCCTCCCCTCGGAGGTCAGCCTGAGCCTGCTCATCTTCCAGAGGAGATGTAAGACCTTTCTGTTTGGCCAGGCAATTAGCAGGCAAGAATAGGGTTGGGTAGCATTGAGTAAGGGGAGTTTGAGGAAGAGGATTGGGCGGTAGGTGGGGACAAAGGATGGGGTGAGTTGGGTGGTTGGGGTGATCTTGGTGTTCTAACAGATTTTAATGTGTTTTATTGTACTTTATATTTTTAATATTGTAAGCTGCCCTGAGTCTATGGAGAAGGGCAGGGTAAAAATGTGAAAAATATAGTACCCCTTCATGCCACACCCCATTGTCTGAGCAATCTGCCAACAGACTGCTAGCCAGACTTGCTTACTAGAGCTCTTCTCCCTCCTGCCTTGCCTCTCCCACACACTCTGTTCCTCCAGCCTGATCACCTTAACCCCCCGGACCCTGCCCAACCTAAGGATGAACCTCCCAGCGCTGGACCACTGGCCCAGGCCCAACCACGAGCCAAAACGTGTCTCGAACTGCTGATCCAGAACCCACTTGTAAGTTCCAGGGTCCAACCCGCTGCCCCTGACAGATCTACCAAGAGGAATCTAGACTATTGTGCTGTTCAGTTGTGAAATTAGTTTTTAAAAAATAAATAAATGCAGGACCTGATCCTACAACCCCTTAAACATAAATGTGTTTCAGACTAGAGTGTATTGTACTATCTATGTACTGTATATAAATTGTTGTTGAAAGGAACATCCTCAGTGTGTTTTCAGGTGGATTGTCATCCCCATTTTGGTCCCATGTGCTACATTAGCCCCACAGCCAAGTGGGGAAGCATTCCCCGAGCAAAGCCACTATATAGCAGGGATGCAATAAATCAGGGGTGGGGAATCTTTTAGTCCTGCATGACTCCTTGAAAATTAGAACAAGCTCCATGGGCTGCTCAGGAAATGGGGCATGGGGTGCATAAGTAGTGATCTCTTTTCCTTGACTGCATGTCCTCATTTCTGTTCCCTTCCCCTGAGCTCACTCTTTCAGTACTTGAGGGTAAGGACTGGATTGATGAGCCAGATCCAAGATTGGAAAAGGGGGCTAAATAAAAAAAAACTATATGGGCTGGATCTGGCCTGTGGGCTGGAGGTTCCTCATCCCTGCATAAATGGTGCTTCTCTTGAGGGATAGGAGCACTGAGTATTCTGGAGTGGAGTAGAGGCTCCTCAGCCCCTAATCCCTGGTTTTAGGTTTTCAAGGTGGAAAATTTTGCCTTATCCCCTTACAAGAGGAATCAAAGATCTCCTCTAATGTTCTTAGAAGGAGACTAAGGGACTACTTCTTGCCTCTTCCTCAGGAAACGTTTGGACTTGCTTACATGGATATTCTCTGACTGATGATTTGCCAGCCCTCTCATGCGGCCTGTTTAAGAAGGGAGACAGCCAAAATAAATGCATCATTTTGAAGGATAAGGGGTTTCACAATGTATTTAGAATGATTATTTATAGTTTTGTGCAGAGTCTGACATGAATTTTTGTTAATGACAGCAAGTTATGATTAATAACTCGGTTCTTAAAAACTACTTAACATGAAGAATGAGTGCACGCTTAACTGCTGCTAGAAGTCTAAATGTGAGCTCTGGAATACTGAATTTTTGTACTTTTACAGGTAGATGTTGTTTTGGATAAGTGGGAAGATAGCAGCACTCCTGTTTATGGCTCTGAATCAGATATTAACATGTTAATTGGCAGCATTACATCTCTCACTGAGGATGGTGGATATATTAATCAGACGACCTCCTTCTCTATGAAGGAAGTTTGTGAAGGTAAGTGGGTTTTTAAAAAACACACATTTTCTTGATTTGTGTCCATGACCATTTTAATGGTTCAAAAAGACTTCGCGTAAAAGTTGTGCTAAATTATTACAAAATATTTTATATATAGTAAGCTAATTTATTACAAAATATTTTATATACAGTAAGCTAACTGGAGCAAGTGTAATGATTTATGGGGGAGGGGGGGAGGGAGTGTTTGTATGTGAGTCTCCAGCAAACTGAACTTAAATCACTTTAATTTAAAGATAGATAGATAATTTATTGTGTCCAGCAATTTTGCTATAACAATGGAACAATAGACAAAACCAGACAAAATAATAAAATAACAGAAAACAGCATAAAATATGAGTAAATAAATGCGATAAAACTGGGATAGAACCTCTCAACCCCAGAGAGGCTCATAGAATCACTTCATTAAAGGCTACGTTAAGCTAATATTTGCAGCCCATTCACCCGTTTACCTACTCAGATCCGATCCATATTCTTTCAACACATCTGAGAAAACAGGCGAGAGCCTTAGTCCTGGACAGATCAACTGCTTCTAAAAGGCCAATCAATTTATCCTCAATGGGCAATGAAGAATTAAAAAACAGGTGTAATCCATATATCCCTTAAATCATTATACCTCGGGCAATATAATAAAATATGGCGCATAGTCTCAATTTCACCCATAGAACAAATGCATAGTCTATCCTGGTAGGAAGCGCCCTCTCTTCTCCCCTTTACTATTGCTGTTTCCAGGAGGTTAAAGTGAAGGAGGGTGATCAGTCTCCTCCGCTTTGGATCTGGAAATTGCAATAAATAGTACTCCAAAGCACAACTGAACTTAACAAGTATAAAGTGGGGCAATTCTAGAAGCCACAATGGCTTGTAAATCTGAACTCTCATCAAAATCTCTTCGTTTCTGCTTGAGCTCTAACCCATCCACAACATACTCGCCACCATTTAAACCAAAAAGAAGAGAGAGCACATCAGCAAGGTTCTGAATAGCCCTCCACCATTTATATTGCGTGGCCCCTCGATGCGTTCTTTCTTCCAAACAGCACTGAAGTGCCAACGGGGATGATTTCCCTTGCACAAGTTTATTGGCAAACTGCAGAGTCCTTAAATTACATTGGGACTGAATCAAAGAGAGGCCTGTTTCAAGCCTAAGCATAGGGACAGGAGTTGCTCTCGGGGCGCGTAAGATACTTCTCAAAATTGTTTTGAATAAGTTCCCACCGACGGGCATATCCATAGAATGTTAGTTCAGTCCCATACAAAAGCTGTGGGAGTACTTTAGCTTTGAAGACTTCCACCACTAGGTCCAGCGGGGCTGCAGGGGTGGAACGGTGCAATTTTAAAATCCCCGCAAGGGATTGGGCCGCCTTTAGTAGCCCAAGCTTCTTGGTTAACCCTCCAAGATTGAGCCATAGAGAATGTGATCCCTAAATAGGTACAATGGGTAACCAGTGACAGTTCACACGAGCCGACTGTCCACCTATATTTTACACGAGCCGTGCCAAAGCTCATGATCTTAGATTTATTGGCGTTCACCCTCATACGAGATTGAACGCAAAACGAAGCAAGGGCATCCAAACACTGTTGAAGGCTCTGCTTAATTTGAGATATCAGGACTACATCGTCAGCGTATAGGAGGATTGATATGGATTTATCCCCTAACATCGGGGGGGTGGGGGGGTGGCATGCGCACTCCCTACCCTAGCAACTAAATCATTAATGAAAAGACTGAAAAGAAGCAGAGCCAGGAGGCAGCCTTGTCTCACACCCTTCTGTAATGGAAAGGAATCTGTTGTCCTTCCTCGTGTCCCAGCTCTAACAACCACCCTAATATCTTTGTGAAGAGCAGCTATTAACTGCAGTAGGGGACGATCAATCCCCATGGCAGACAACTTCATCCACAACAGGTTCCTAGGGACTGAATCGAACGCCTTAGCGAGGTCTATAAATGCAACAAATAATTTGCCACGTCTGATTTTAACATACTTATCTGCTAAGTGCGCCAAAATAAAAGTTATCCAGCGTTGAACGCCCCACTCTAAAACCGGCTTGCTCCTCCGCCAGCAGGGAGTAGGTTTGTACCCATTCTTCAAGGGATGTTAAAAGCACTCATGTATACAGTTTACTAGGAACGGGGAGGAGACTAATGGGCCTGTAGCAGGCTGGCTCGCTGGGGTTTCCCTTTTTAAAGATAGGTATAATAACGGCCACTGCCCACTCTGTTGGGGGTGTACCTGTTATATTTATGGCTGTAAAGAATTTGGCTAGCACTGGCATCCACCAAGCCAAGGTTATCTTTAAATAACTTGGGGGACGGGGAGTGGATACCTTCTCCCTGTGGCTCCTCCTGGACGGCCAGCCAGCACAGTAAGGTATATCCCCGTCACTATCAGTAGGAGGCAGACATCCAACTTTTGTGTCTCCAGTGCGGGGATTATCCTTTCGAACCCCAGTTGATTGTCTGCCTTCACACAGATAGGATGCAGGCTGGCTGCCTCCAAGAGGATTTATTAATCAGGCAGCACTTTAAGGAGCTTCAGGTGCCAGGGGAGGAGGATTCCTCCCACTGTTCACCTCCCCTACCCCACGGGGAGGGGTCTGCGAGCAAGGACCGGGACACATCCTTCACCTAAGGGTAGGATAACCCCGAAGAGCGGGCGTAGCACCCAGTCTGGGGCTGGCTACAGGGCTAAAGCACGACCCTTCCCGCTGCCTAGGAGGGGAATAGACCACACCCTGAGAGCATTTAGCCCAGGGTTGTCGCATTGGGACACAAAGCCGGGAGGAATTAATCCCCCGCAGGCCCCCCTCAGAGAAAGGGGAGGGGGAGGGAGACCTTACCAACGCAATTTTCAATGAGAAAGGGGTGCAGCCGGGTCCATCTCAAGTACTCTCGCTGCTACCTTCGTTTTCTCTTTCTCCCTCCCCCGCATCGTCTTCCCGCTTCCGCCGGCCGCCGCCTACAGAGGAACTCCCCCGAGAAGCTCGGGCGAAGCAGGTGCAGTTCCGCCCCTCCGCAAGGCGAAAGGACCGGGTTCCCTCCTCAGGAGGGAGTAAGACTGCTCCGAATTATTGTTCCCCTCCCCCGATGCCGGGAAAAAAGGGGAGCGCGAGCAGCGCGGGCAAAAGGGGAGGAGCCAGATCTCTGGCCTATAGCACGAGCCTCCTAAGGCACATGGGTACAGGATATCCTCCCCCCAGACGCTCTCCACAGTCTGTGTGTGACTGAGCAGTCAAGGAGGAGTGGAGCAAACTGTTCTCCCTGACCAACTAGACCCGATAACAAAATGGCAGCTAGAAAGAAACGGCCCTCCACCGTCCAGGAGCAGCAGTCAGAGACTGTAAGTCCCCCTACCCCACAGCCTCAGGACGCTCACATGGAAGTCCTGAAAGAAATCCTGGCCCAGCTAAAACGAAAAAGGTCCCCCCACAGGCAGAGGGGGAGGAATCTGTTCAAGGGCCACTCAAAAGGGGCCGGAAAAGGAAAGGCTCCGCCGCAGAAAAAGGCCAGGATTGCAGCGCTCATAAACTCCCCAGTATCCTCGGAGGAGGAACAAGAGGAGGTAGTGTCGGTCTCCTCAGGAGAGGAGGAGACAGTGGGCGCTCGGTCAGGGGAGGGCGCTGCACAAGCAGAGGAGCTAGAGCAGGAGGCCCAAGAGGAACACATTTCCGAAGAGGCAGAGGGGTCCTCAATGGAAGAAGGGGAAATAGAGGACACAGAGATAGAGCAGTCTGGGGACCCAGACAGGCAATTTCCACCAAAATATAGAGACCAGATTCTGGACCAGTTAAATAGGACCCTTCATTTACAACAAAAGAAGGCTAAACAGGCTCCCTCAGAATCCTCGGAAGAGGAAGAGGCCAGACGCTACATTCCAAGAGCCACAGCTAGGGACAAGGGAGTAGTGCTAGACAAAGCCTACGAAAAAATAATTATGAAGGAATGGCAACAGCCAAATAAACTTTATAAAATGAATAAAAATCTGTTGTCCCTCTACTCCCTCCAGAGGAATAAGGAGCCGCACCTGGCCATACCTAAGGTGGATTCGGCAGCAGCATCACTGGCTAGAAACTCAGTATTCCCCACCGAAGGGGAATGCTACCCAAGGGACCCCACCGATAAAGGCATAGAGTCAAACCTCAGGCGTAACTTTGAGGAGATGACTGCGGTGATGAGAATGGCTCTGGTTACTTCTTATTTTTCCAGAGCTCTCATGTTGTGGATCAAAAGGGCCAGAGACCCCAAAGTGTCCACAAAAATGACAAGGATTCTGTCAACTAGGATCCAGCTTGCACATTCTTTCATAGCGGACTCATCAACAGACATATTCAGGTGGTCCGCAAGAACAGTAGCTTCAAACGTAGTGGCAAGACGCAGGCTGTGGCTGCGTTCATGGAGGGGGGACCCCACAGCTAAAAACACCCTGGTGGGAGGTCCTTTTCAAGGATCAAAGCTTTTTGGAGTGTGCCTCGATAAGGTACTTACTGAGGCTGCAGATAAAAATAAGAAACATACCCTGCAGAGTATAGGCCAGGGCAGGAAGAATTTTCGTCCCTTCGGACAGCGCCAACAACAAGGGAGTAATAGGAAGCCTTCCTACCCACCGAGGGGCAGACAGCAGAGGTATAGACCTCACTGGTCCAAGCAGAAGGGACAAGGGAACAGAACTAAGCAGTTCCACCCAGCCACCAGATCAAAATCTGAGGCATGACTACCAAGACTCTTTCGCAGACCCACAGAACCTAGGGGGAAGACTACAAAGGTTCAAGGACAAATGGCAGCTTGCCACATCCAATCGTTGGGTCTTGCAAACGATCACAAAAGGATATGCCATCGAGTTCAACGAATGCCCAAGAAACTTTTTCATTCCCTCTCCACGCTCCAGAAATCTCAAAAAACATCAGGCCATGCTGAAAGAGATTATCAGATTAAGAGACATAGGGGCCATCCAGCGGGTACCGCCACCCGATCAAGAACAGGGGCTGTACTCAATCCTATTCTTAGTCCCAAAGAAAACGGGCGAGTGGCGGGCGGTGCTGGATTTAAAACTGCTAAACGAGTGCATAAGACCAAAAAGGTTCAAGATGGAAACACTGCAATCCATCAGGTCAGTGATAGAACCAAACGAGTGCCTTACATCATTAGATCTAAAAGAGGCGTATCTCCATGTGCCAATTCTTCCCGCTCACAGGAAATGGCTGAGGTTTCACTACAACCAAACTCACTGGCAGTACGCAGCCCTACCGTGTGGCCTATCCACAGCCCCTCGAACCTTCACAAAGGTTCTGATTCCCCTAATAGCAAAGCTCAGAGCGGAGAGAATCAAGATCCATCCTTATCTAGACGATCTGCTGATAAGTTCCCCGAACCTGCACCAAGCAAGGGCGGATGTTCAAAGGGTCATAGACTACCTACAGGAGCATGGATTCATAGTGAATCTCAAAAAGAGTCACCTGGATCCGTCCCAGTCCTTAGAGCATCTGGGGGTTGTCCTAAACACCCGGCAATTCAAGATGTTCCTGAGCCAACAACGACGTCTAGCTCTGATGAAATCACTGAACCAAGTCTGCTGCAACAAGAGATCCAGACTGAAGGACCTGGCCAGCCTCCTGGGGAGCATGATCTCGTGTATCGGAATCCTGAGGTGGGCGAGACTACACGCTAGACCTCTCCAGGGGTTTCTACGCCCTTGGCAAGATCTACTAACTTCAGGGGCAAATCCGTGGGTGACGGTACCCCAGAAGGTAAAGAAATCCCTTCTGTGGTGGAAGGATCACAAACGATTCGACATGGGGATACCACTCTTGGACCCTGAGAAAATGGTAGTAACAACAGACGCCAGCACCTCAGGGTGGGGTGCACACATGCAAGGAAGATCAGTCCAGGGAAAGTGGTTAAAATGGGAGAAAAAACACCACATAAACTGGCTAGAACTCAGGGCAGCATACCTGGCATTGAGGAAACTAGCCCCCCAAATTCGGGGACGCCACGTACAAATCTACACGGACAATATAGTAACCAAGGCCTATATCAACCATCAAGGGGGATCTCGGTCGGAAGTTCTACATCAGCAGGCCCTAGCGATGCTAAATTGGGCGGAAAGGAATCTACTCTCGATCACGGCAGTACACATACCCGGGGTAAAAAATACACAGGCCGACTGGCTCAGCAGGGAGACACTCGACCCAGGGGAGTGGTCCCTGCACCCACAGACGTACAATCTGATAACAGACGTTCGGATATCCAGAGATAGATTTGTTCGCCAGCCCAGCAAACACAAAAACAAGTCTCTTCCTCACCAGATTCCCCAACAAACGAGCAGCAGGATTCGACACACTCAACAGCCCATGGCCACAAGTCCTTCTCTACGCTTTCCCGTCGTTCCCGTTGATCCATCGGACCGTGGCAAAAATAAAGAGGGAACGAGCAGAGATCATACTGATTACACCATACTGGCCTCGTTGACCGTGGTTTGCGGACATAGTAACCATGACGGCACCGCAACTCAGGCTACCACTCAGGGAGGACCTCTTGACACAAGGTCCAATAAGACACGAGAAACCAGAATCCCTATGTCTGACAGCTTGGCTATTGAGAGGCGGGCTCTCACAAAATTAGGTTACTCTCAACAGGTGATGGAGACCATGCTCCAGTCCAGATGCCCTGCAACCAGGAGAATTTATCAAAGTACATGGGCAAAATTTGCAGGGTGGTGTGGGAGTAAGAGCGTAAACCCCATTAAGGCACCAATCAGGGTGATACTAGACTTCCTACAGGAGGGTTTGAGTAAGGGGTTAAGTCCAAACACCTTGAAAAGACAGGTAACTACGCTCAGTAGCGTTATCAGTTCTAGGAAGGGAAGGAGGGTGTCTAAACATCCTCGCATCATAAGATTTCTTAAAGCAGCAAAATTGGTGTCACCTCCGGTGGTTCACCGCTTCCCGTCCTGGGATCTAAACTTACTGCTAAAAGCCCTGACCACAGTACCTTTTGAACCTCTTAGGGAGGTCTCACTGTATTATATGTCCATAAAACTGGCTTTTCTGATAGGAGTTACTTCGGCCAGAAGGGTCTCAGAGTTGAGTGCCCTGTCAATAGAACCTAACTTATGCATATTTAAGGAGGAGTCAGTGACACCGAGGCTAGATCCCAGCTTCATTCCCAAAATAAATACACATTTTCACAGGGAATAGGAGATAAACCTCCCTTCTTTTTGCCCTAGACCCTCTCATCCTCAGGAGCAGGTTTGGCATACGTTGGATGTCAAAAGGGCGCTAAAGATCTATATTGAACGATCCACGTTATTCAGGAGATCTTCGGCCCTATTTGTGTCTTATGGTCCACAAAACAAGGGCCTGAGAGCCTCTAAATCCACTATTTCTAGGTGGATAGTTCTCTGTATTAAGGAGGCTTATAGAGCTCTAAACAAGACCCCTCCAAACGGAATCTTTGCACATTCGCTTCGAGGGGCAGCTACTTTGCAAGCATTTAGACACACTGCTAGCTATGGGGAAATTTGTAGAGCCGCAACGTGGTCCTCAGTTCACTCCTTTACAAGACATTATAAGATTCCTCTACAGGAATCGGCCGAGGCAGCGTTTGGAAGAAGTGTTTTACAGGCAGTAATTTAGTTTCGTGCCTGACCCTTGATAGATCACAAAGATAATCTCCCCTCCCGACAGCACACCGTTCACAAAAAGGGGACACTGCTTGGGTAAGTCCCTACTGTGCTGGCTGGTCGTCCAGGAGGAGCCACAGGGAGAAAGGAAAATTGGGCACTTACCTCGTGAATTTTCCTTCTATTGTGGCTCCTCCTGGATGGCCAGACCCAGCCGGAGTTTATCAGACTCTGGGATTGAGGTCTGTACTTTATAGTTGAAGGTTTGAATTCCAGAAAAGTGTAGTGCAGGGCTTAGGGCTCCCTTGCAACGTCTGGACTGAATATGGTTTTCAGAAAATTTACTCCTGTCATATGGGCTTGTTGCCATATGAATCTATTCCTACTTAGGAATTAATTTGGCTAAGTTGTTTAATAATTATTGTTATTTAAGTGTCTTCAGCAGCAACGAGCAAAGGCTATGTTACACTGGGGTTCGAAAGGATAATCCCCGCACTGGAGACACAAAAGTTGGATGTCTGCCTCCTACTGATAGTGACGGGGATATACCCTACTGTGCTGGCTGGCCGTCCAGGAGGAGCCACAGTAGAAGGAAAATTCACGAGGTAAGTGCCCAATTTTCCTATCTACCCCGGTGCTTTGCCTGGCCGCAATTTACAAATGGCATCATAAACCTGGCTTTCCCTAACATTCTGAGCAAATAAGGAGGGGTGATCAAGCTTGTCCGAGTCTGAACAAAGAGGCAAGGTCCAATTATGAATCTTGCCAGGAGTGTCATCATATAAATCGGCATAAAAAGTCACCCAGTCCTCATCACTGATATGACCTACTCTGGGTTCTGTAGTTTTGGATTGCCAACTGTTCAAAAGCCTCCAAAATCCAGTCATATCCTGGGTTTTTGCCGCCACCTGGAGCTTAGCCCAGATCTGAGCAGACCCAGATGCCTTCTTAATCCTGAGCAGAGCAAAATACTCCCTCCTTAATAAAACATACGAATCCCAGTCAGCTGCCAAATGGTACCTGGCCCATCTTTTCCTAGCTCTAAGGAGGGCAGTCTTTGCTGTCCTGCATACTTGATCATACCAAGGGCTTCCATTACGATGGGACTTATCCCTGCTAACCAAGGATCTCTCAGTCAGAAGCGGGAAGAGGGATTCTATGATGAAGTTCATTAAGAAAAAAACCTCATGTTCCTCAACCCCCAACAGGGAGTCGCACACAGCTAGAAGATCCGAGGAATATAAAGACTGTGTAACCTGAGCTGATAACAGTGGTGTCCATTTTATAGGCACATAAGTTACAGGTGGGGGGGGAGTCAGAATCGAACGGCTCCAGCCTCCCACCTTCCCTTCCAAAGCTAGCTGTAAGGGATAATGGTTACCTTCGGGCCTAACGAGTACTTTAAAATCCCTAACATGGGGAAAGGAGGCAGCGGAGATAAGAACATAATCTACAACGCTGGCACCCAAGATTGAATCATAGGTGAACTGGCCAAACCCGTCCGAAGGAAACCTGCCATTAATAATTAGAAGGCCCTGACTAGAAACTAACTACCTCAACCGAGCCCCGAGAGGGAATCTTAAGAAAGGACTGAAGATGGGGGTCCATATCATTCACGGTTTGGTTACCAGTGCGTGTGTTAAAGTCCCCCATTGAAACTAAAACATTTTCGGGATAATCGTGTGAGATCTGTTCCAAGGTTTCCCGAAACTCATCTCCAAAAGAGCCTAGATAAAAAGGGGAAGACTCGGGGGGAACATAAACGTTTATAACCAAGAGGTCGAGATCCCTGGAAGCCTTAATCTGCAAGACAATACAATTCTCCAGAGCAACCCCAACTCGCACAGTAGTTAGAGAGATTCTATTGAAAACAAACGTAACCAATCCACCCAAACAGCGCCCCTTCCTCGATATCTTCCAACCTGGGAGCCTCATACGTTTGAAATCCCTCTAAAATCAGAGGGTCAGATATACCTTTAGCGAGCCAGGTTTCCTGAAGACATACTATATCGTAAGCTGATATAAAATCAACCCATTCTCTATCAAGAAGTCTTCCACTAATTCCCTCAACATTCCATGACAGGCAACAAATATAGGGATTCTGAGAAGGTAATTGTCAGAGGGGGAGGGGGAGATATTTTCCCAGACGCTCGAATCTCTCCTATAGAAGTAGGAACAGGCGATATGTTCCCCTCTTTAGGAACTCCCCTTTCTCTATTTACATTGCCTGTCACCTGAAACAAATACGAGGGAGATGGTTGGAGCAAAAGGTGCTCCTTGTCTCTAAAGCATACATCTATTGGAGCAGGCGACCCAGAAGGGTCTATACACCCAATAGGATCCTGAGACTGGCAATCACGGGTGTCTGAACTATGAAAACCCGTAACATCCATGGTATCCCATTCCGATACTTCATCTAAACTCGCATCCCTACACTAAGGGACTTCAGAGGAGGATGGCAGAATACCTCTGCCATACCCATGGTTGACCATAGTAGGGTAGAGAATGGCATGAGAAAGGGAGTTATCTACTCTTTGCATATATAGCCCTGAAGCTTTAAGACGCTGCTGCTTCTTCCACAGGTTAGCTGCAATTAAGCCCCTATCAAAAATAATTTCCCACCTCTGGAACCGCCCTCTACTCAGCAGGGGAAGGATATCAACAACCTGCTCAGTGAATAAGGAAACCTCCATGGCCAAGCCAAGGAACTGGACAAAGCCAACCCCAATCAAGCGCTTTGTGTCTTAAAAAACCGTATTTCTTTTTCTTGTTAAAATGAAAAACAATGGCAGAAGCCCATTGTTCATCCGTATCTTGTGGCCAAACCATGAACGAGCGATAATTAAAAGGCTTATCAGAAAAAGAGGGAAGCTGTACTGAATCTCACTTAGGGCAATTTAAGACCTCCCGCGAGAGACCAGGCGGCTCCCCAGAGAAGGGCTGGGCATCAGTAACACCGTCTTCATACCCTTTCTGCGAATTGCCGGAGGATCTATTTGCCAAGGGAAGGAGATTATGATCATGAGCAGAATTAGA
Organism: Sphenodon punctatus; assembly: GCA_003113815.1. Classification (NCBI taxonomy): domain Eukaryota; kingdom Metazoa; phylum Chordata; class Lepidosauria; order Sphenodontia; family Sphenodontidae; genus Sphenodon; species Sphenodon punctatus. The sequence goes on along the minus strand of QEPC01005822.1, from coordinate 4,061,446 downwards.
GCAGAATTAATTTAAAACAGGTTTTCTCTGCTAGAAGAGGTAATGTTTTCCTGCTGGAAGTGAGATGCTCTTTTACTAAATAGGAGACCCTATTAAATTCTGAATAAGTGTTAGAAAACAAGCATGTTTTATAATAACAGGCATTGACTATAGGCGCAGGGTGTCTTATTGTTGCAGTTTTAAAATCCTATTTTCAGGGTGGATTTTTCATTCAACTTGGGAAACAAAGTTGCTTCAGGCTGAAACTTTCTCTGCAACGTCCTTGCCTGAAAGAGTATAATTTTATTCTCCTAGTATTGTGTTAAATATGAAAATCTTAAGTAAATTCACCGGCTTCAGATGTTCTCCATTTTTGTAACTTCATTTTAGTAATAAAATTGTTAAAAAATTTTTTAAAGCGGTTTGATCTTACATAAGTCTTCATGTATCTAATAGATCAGGTATGGCTAAGAGGTAGATCACAATCTACTGGTAGATCACATGCTAGTCTCCAGAAGATTAAAGTGTGGGAAGGGGAGCCAGTCTCTCAGAATCGCCTTTGTGGAGGAAAGCAGGATTGGAGCCCCGAGGAGTGCCTCCAGGAAGCAGGAGGGCCCCTCCAGCCTGGTGGGGAAGGCTATATCTGAGGGAGGTTCTCCATTCCACTCCTGAGACCAGTTGCAGAGATGCCCTAGAGCTGGGAGCTAGCAGAAGGAATCCCTGCCTGAAATGCTAGATCCAGGGGAGGAATCAGATTGACCTCAGATTGACGCCTAAATCAAGTGGATTTCGTGTACCATAAGTCTGGTCACCCCTGTAGTAGGCTAACATAGTTCAAAGCACATGAGGATTATGGTTTTACCGGTGGTGTTAATGCTACCATCAAGAAGGGGTGGGGTGGGGGAACATAACACAAGTTAAAAGTGAGCTTATGACGTGATGACCTTAGACAACCTTCAGCCACCAGTTATCCTAATTTTGTGACACTGCTCAAGGTCTGATTCATAAACTTGCGCATTTTTTACCAATAGGTAAACTTCCAGTTTAATAAAATGTTTCCTTTTTTTTTTTTTTTGGGAAAGGCTTTGTCCCTTGGAAAGGTGACTGGGTGCAAGCTGAATATTTTATTAAACCAACAACATGGAGCAGTGAAGCAGTTTCTATTAAGCCTCTAAGATATAAGCGAGTCAACCAGGTTTGTATTTCATTATTATTATTATTATTATTAATAATAACAGTTGATAATCTTTTATATAGTGCCCCCCTGCTATGGCACTTGGAGCATTTTACATACAACAATTTAACACAACTTTTTATCCTCAGAACAACCGTGCGAGAGAGGTTAGGCTGAGAGAATAACGTGACTGGCCTAAGGTTGCCCAGTGAGTCTCTGGCTCAGGCGAGACGAGAACCCTGGTCCCGTCTTACCTCCCGGTCCAAGTTAGCCATTACACCACACTGGCTCTCAATTCTGCATTTTTGTGTTGGCATCCCACACAATAATATCCCTTTAAGTTGTGATGTGGATGGAAAGAATAGCTGACCTTAGCAGACCTACCTTAGCATTTAACAACTTTTTGCCCAAAAGAATAAAGAGAAATTACATTTTATTCAAATAATCAAAAATGAGATTGTTTTTAAAACTTATCTTTGTAGATCAAGGGTGTTCTGGGGCATTTTTAGAAGATTGCTCTTTCTCTGTCTGTGAAAAACAAAGTCTCATGGGATTTAGATGCCTCCGCCCTCCCCCCCCCCCCCCCCCCCCCCCCCCCCCNCCCCACCCCAATTTCGGAAGTTGGCTAGCGACATTGAAAACAGCACATGGACAGAAATCCAGACTTATGAAACCTCGATATCGGGGTTTCATAAGTCCAGATCTTTGTCCATGTGCGAGTGCGCTGTTTCCAGTGGCACCAGCCAACTTCTGGAATCTTTGGGGAGGCGGGGGGAAGGCATCTAACCCCCCCACCCCGGCACATGACTTTTGTTTCTTGCAGACTGCAGTTCGCAAGAAATGGCACTTATCTAAAAAGGTCCTAAGTAAGACAATTAGTCTTTGATATATTAGCTGGCTTTTCAGGTTTAGCTGCCAGCCAGTCACTAAGAAGTAAAATTTGGGTTCTCCAAATTGTATTATGTGCACACAAGTTAACTCTTGTTGCAGACGTTTAAATTTGCTGCATCTTGATCCAAAAACAAAGAATGTGGTCGTATGGCACAATGACCATTATAGTGTTACTTAAATTCTTAAGTGTTGTGACTTTAAAGTGACAGATCTTTTGAACTCCATGAAGATGTTGCTGTGCTTCCTTGATTCACCATAGTCTTAAAGGTGTTTGTGCAGTCTCCACTCTATTTTTATTTCACAACTCCAGTGTCGCAGATAAAACTGTCTGCTTACTGATACAGTCAAAAGCATTAGTCTTTATTTTTTTAACATTTTATTACTTTATTAAAGTTGGTCTGCAAATTTACAAAAACATGTCAATGTTACAAGGATTCCACCAAGTCTTTATCCATTTTACTGTTACATAAGCATATGAAAACAATTAAACGTTAGAATTCTATTGATATAAATAGACAGTATCCGTGAACGAAGAAAGAAGTTATTTATCTCACACCTGCCTCCACCCTCTGCCCTCCCCTCCCTTTCGGTGCCTCATTTTAAAAATTTATTTTTTTAAAAGAGAGAGAAATTAAGAGAACCGATTCTTTTCTTGAATACTTATCGCATAATGTAGTACTGTTACTATGCATCTATAGAAACATTCAACCATGTTAGCCCAGCTATTCTCCCAAGTCTATTGCCAAATCTAAAATAACTTTCTCTGATAATTACGTTCTTACCCCATAGAAGCGTGCAGATATCTGTAATGAGCCACAGGTATTTTTCAATACGTCCTAACGAGACCAAATACTATAAAATCCTAACAAGTCTCCTCTGGTTTCAGCTAATATTTTTTCCATTGTCAAGATGTACCACACCCAATTTAGCCATTCAGCCTCGGTTAGTCCTTTTTCAGTCTAGCTTTAGGCTTTATTGATCTCCCGTTACTTTGTACAGAAGAGCAAGTTCATTTCTTTGACGAATGGTTACAGCGTTTTCAGATCAACAGCTTATAGAGTATTGTAGCTAGGGACCTGTGTTCATTGGTCCTAGATTGTAGCTTCCTTTTGGGGGGGACATGGTTATCCTGCACACTTGTTGTATTACTGATACTTGGGCATCTTAACTTTTCTCCCTGAGGGTCCTCCTGGACGGCCAACTTTAACAGTAGGGTAGATCCCGCCACTGTCCAGTAGGAAGCAGACATAACGATTTTCACGTGGAGACTCAGGGATCTTCCTTGCCCCAGTTGTTTGTCTGCCTTCGAGCTGGTAGGAAGCAGGTGAGCTGCCGCCTCGAAGAACCTGGCAGCTAGAAAAGGAAAAACAAAGAAAAGAAATGTTAAAGGAGCTATAGGTGCCAGGGGTGGAGAAATTTTCCCCCTGTTCACCCTCCCCCCTCCCCTGTGGGGGGGTAGTGAGCCCACACCGGGACCCTTCCCTTTCCTACGGGCAGGGGGGTCCCGAGTAGCGGAGGTGCACATCCCGCGGCAGGCAGCCAGGCTAGGCTGAGACTGGATTGCGCAACTACTTCCAGGTAGGGAATGAGCGCTCTGGGGGAGGGACTGTCACCGGGGGCCTCAAGGGACGTTCCTTCCTTCCCCTCCTCCTCCCCCCCCCCCCCCCCCCCCCCCATCCGGTCTCTGGCTAAAGAGGGCAGAGCCGCCAGCACACTGAAGGTGCTGGGTGCCACCGCCGCCGGTCATGTTGTTTTTTCGGCGCGCGTCATAGGGGATCAGCGCCGCTGCTGAAGCAGGGAGCGCCGCTTGTTGGGATCCTCCGAGGTCTCCTCCCCCTCGTGGGCGGGAACGGGAACAAGGGCACTGGGACAGCGGGGGTTAATATGGCTCAGAGCAGCCTTCGGAGTCCGCACAGGGAAGCACGCCAAAAGTCCCCGCTCACTCCTTGCCCGCCGCGATAGGAGAGAGGCTGCCTTTCTCCATCTCTCGGTGCGGCCAGGCCCGGAACAGCATAATGGCGGCCAAAAAAAGATCAGCGGCCACAGAAACAGGAGCGAGGGAGATCTGTAAGCCCCGCGCGTCCCCCTCCTCCGCCCCCTCCCCAGGACCCCCCACATGATGGTCCTGCAGCAGATCCTGGCAGAGCTCCAGCGATCTCGCTCCCCCCCCAAAGGAAAAAGGGATCAGCCTATAAGGGCAGTTCCAAGGGGGCAGGAAAGGGAAAGGCTCCCAGGCCTAAGCGCCCACGCAGGGCGGCTCGGCCCCTGGATTCACCATCCTCTGAAGAGGAAAACTCAGAGGAGGTTAGGTCTGTCTCCTCCTCAGACGAAGGGGGGCGCAAAAGGAAGAAACAGCCCCATAAACAGAGCAGGGAGAGATCCTCCCCTGTAAATACTGAAGAGGAGAAGGAAGAGGAGGCCCAGGACCTAGAGGGGGGAGATGAGGAACAAGATTCAGGAGAGGAAGCAGTCTCCTCTCCGTCAGAAGAAGGGGAACTTGAGGACACTGAGATAGAGGCCTCAACTGACCCAAATATTCAGTTCCCCATAAAATACAGGGATCAGATTATGGAGCTGGTGGTCAGAGCACACAAGTTGCAACAAAAGAAGGAGAAAAATGAATCCTCAGACTCCTCAGAGGAGGAGGGACGGGCAAGGGAGTACATACCCAGAGCCAAGACCAGAGATAAGGGGATGGTTCTGGATAAGGCATACGAAAGGATCATAAAAAAGGAATGGCAACAGCCTAACAAGCTGTTCAAACTGAATAAGGCACAACACTCCTTATATTCCTTAACCAAGCGTAAGGAAGCTCTGCTGGCCATACCAAAGGTGGATGCAGCAGTGGCATCCCTGGCACGAAATTCTGTGTTCCCCACAGAGGGAAAGGTGTTCCCTCATGATCCCACAGACAAAGGGATAGAATGCAATTTGAGAAGAAATTTCGAACAGTCAGCGGCAGTATTAAAGATGTCAACCCTAACATCTTATTTCGCCAGAGCACTGATGACCTGGGTCAAGAGAGCCAGAGACCCCAAGGTCTCGATGAAAATGACCAGGATCTTGTCCACCAGGATTCAGCTGGCATACGCATTCATCGCAGACTCCTCCACCGACATGCTGTGATGGGCAGCCAGAGCAATGGCTTCAAATATAGCAGCAAGGCGCCACCTATGGCTTTGCTCATGGAAAGGGGACCCCATGGCTAAAAACACCTTGGTGGGGGCCGCCTTCCAGGGCTCGAAGCTTTTTGGGGTGTGCCTGGATAAAGTACTGACCGAGGCCACGGACAAGTCGAAGAAACAGACTCTGCAAAGTGTAGGCATCACGAAGAAAAAATTTCGTCCCTACAATGCACGCCAAAGTCAGGGAAGCACCAGACGCTCGTTCTTCCCTAATAGAGGACACCAAAACAAATATAGGCCAAAGTGGAACAAGCAAAAAGGTCAAAATCCCAGAAACAAGCAGCACCAGGAGCGCAACAAATCAGACTCCTGACTACCAGACCATCTCGATCCAACAAAGCCTAGGGGGCAGGCTTCAAAGATTTGCTCTCACATGGGGAAGCACCATTCAAGACTCATGGGTCATTCAAACAATTCAGAGGGGGTATTCTATAGAATTCGACCGTTACCCCAAAAACTTCTATTATGTCTCTACAAGATCAAAAAGCCCCCAAAAACACAGGGCCATGGTCACAGAAATCGAAAGGCTGTTCACAATCGGGGCCATCGAGCAAGTCCCTCTAAACCAGCAGGGGTCAGGGCTATACTCGAATCTCTTCTTAGTACCGAAGAAGGCGAACGAATGGAGAGCCGTGCTCGATTTAAAACGTCTGAACAAATGTATAAAGGTGAGAAAATTCAAAATGGAGACCCTGCAGTCTATCAGGGTAGCCATAAACAAGGACGAGTGGCTGACATCTATGGACCTCAAGGAGGCCTACTTACATGTGCCTATACTGCAGAATCACAGGCAATGGCTGAGATTCACATACGAACACAGGCACTGGCAGTACAAGGCCCTTCCTTTTGGCCTATCCACAGCCCCTCGAACATTCACCAAGATCTTGATCCCGCTCGTGGCAAACCTAAGGAAGGAGGGGATCAAGATTCATCCATACCTGGACGACATTTTGGTGCGCTCACCTTCCTACGAGCAAGCAACGAAAGATACATCCAGGGTAATAACCTATTTACAGGAACACAGGTTCTTGATAAATTTCAAGAACAGCCACCTAGAACCAGTACAGTCCCTCGAACATCTGGGGGTAATAATAGACACTCGCTCATACAGGATTTCTCTCAGTCATCAGAGACAACAGAACCTCCTAGATCTCATCCATCGGATAGTCCCGAAACGCAGGGCCCAATTGAAGGAGCTGGCCAGTCTTCTGGGGAGCATGATTTCCTGCATGGGAATCGTGAGATGGGCCAGATTCCATACCAGGCCACTACAGCAACTTCTAAGACCCTGGCAGGATCAACTCACGCAAGGGGAAAATCCCTGGGTGACAGTGCCGGAAATAACCAAGAGCTCCTTCCAGTGGTGGTCCCACAAAGGGAGATTCAGTGCAGGGATCCCCATTATGGACCCAGACAGAATCACGGTTACAACGGACGCGAGCCTCCGCGGATGGGGAGCGCACGCACTGAGCAGAGCCGTACAAGGAAAACGGCTGTCATGGGAAAAGAGACATCATATAAACTGGTTAGAACTGAGAGCAGTTTACCTAGCACTGAGAGAGCTCTCCCCATGCATCAAGGGAAAATATGTAACTGTGTACACAGACAACACAGTAGCAAAAGCATACATAAATCACCAGGGGGGATCGAGATCAGTAGGCCTTCATCAGCAGGCAGCGCTCCTAATCAGATGGGCGGAGAAACACCTGAGATCCATCAGAGCCATACACATCCCAGGCATAAGGAATACACAAGCAGACTGGTTGAGCAGGGAGACGATGGACCCAGGGGAATGGTCACTACACCCAGTGATGTTCCAGACTATAGTTGAGGAATTTGAGATGCCAATATTGGATCTGTTTGCTTCACCATCCAGCGCAAAGACAAAAAGATTCATAACCAGATTTCCTCATCCTCAGGCAGAAGACTTCGACGCCATGAATCGCAGGTGGCCGACAGGTCTTCTATATGCCTTCCCGCCTTTTCCTCTGATCCACAGAACAATAGCAAAGGCCAAGAGGGAGAGCGCAGATCTGATCCTAATAACTCCGTACTGGCCACGACGACCCTGGTTTGCAGACCTGTTAGACCTAGCATTGGAACAGCCGTTCAGCCTCCCATACAGACTGGACATGTTGTCACAGGGTCCAATCCTTCACAAGGACCCAGCGGGGCTAAGTCTAACAGCGTGGAGATTGAGGGAAGTCTTCAGTCAGCTAGGCTACTCTCAAAAAGTACAGAACACTATGCTCCAGTCTAGGCGACCAGCAACCTCACGCATTTACCAGGACACATGGGCTCGCTTCGTGGGCTGGTGCCAAGAGAAGGGTCTGAGACCAGACAAGGCCTCTGTTAAGACTATTCTGGAATTTTTACAGTTGGGCTTAGACAGAGGCCTAAAGCCCAATACCTTGAATAGGCAAATGACCGCCATAGGGAGTGTAATTGGCACAGTGAGGGGAGAGAGAATAACCAGGCACCCTCACATTGTTCGTTTTCTTAAGGCTACGAAAATTATTTCTCCTCCGGTTAAGCATTGTTTCCCTACATGGGACTTAAACCTAACCTTAAAGGCTCTGACTGGCATTCCTTTTGAGCCTTTAGATGAGGTATCGCTGTTTTATTTGTCACTAAAGACGGCCTTCTTAATAGGGATTACAACAGCCAGGACAATTTCAGAGCTGGGGGCCCTGTCTATAGAGCCACTCCTGTGTGAGTTTAGGGAATCATCAGTTTGCCTCAAACTAGACCCCTCCTTTATTCCCAAAGTAAATTCAGCGTTCCACAGGGAACAGGAAATTGTGCTACCTTCCTTTTGTCCAGACCCAGTTCATCCAAAGGAAAAGATTTGGCGCACACTAGACGTGACCAGGGCCCTTAGAATATATTTAAAACGCACAGCCTCCTTTAGACAATCCTCGGCATTATTCATATCCTACGGGGTACAGAATAAAGGAAAGAAAGCCTTTAAGGCTACAATAGCAAAATGGTTATCTCTATGCATTAGAGGCATACTCAGCACGGGGTAAGGTTCCCCCAAGGGGTATATTTGCCCACTCCTTAAGGGGGGCGGTGACTACGCAAGCATTCAGACATGCGGCGGCGTATGGAGAAATATGTAGGGCAGCAGCTTGGGCCTCCATACTTTTACGAGGCACTATAAACTGCCCTTACATGAATCTGCTGAAGCAGCTTTTGGGAGAAGGGTACTACAAGCTGTTATATAAGCTTTAGAGGAACAGTATCAGTATCTCCTCATATCCCCCTCCCTTTGAATTGAGGAAGTCTGTGGGACACCGCTTGGGAAAGTCCCTACTGTTAAGGCTGGCTGTCCAGGAGGACCCCCAGGGAGAAAGGAAAATTGGGCACTTACCTCCTGAATTTTCCTTCTACTGGGGGTCCTCCTGGATGGCCAAACCCACCCGGAATGAAGAGTAATTAGGGGAGGGCAAAATTTCAAAATAAAAATAAAAATATTAAACATATAAATAAATAAGGAGGTTTGTCAGAGAGGTTTATGCGGAATTTGCCGGTTGCCTAGACTATCATAGGTTATGAAAGACTGGCAACTCAGACTCCATTTTCCCTGGCTTTTTCATAACAAGTATTTGACTGACCATATATTCAGTTGTTGTTACAGTTAACAGAAATTCGTAAGACAGTTCAGAAGGCTGAGATACTCTGGAGCAAGGAAGATCCCTGAGTCTCCAGGTGAAAATCGTTATGTCTGCCTCCTACTGGACAGTGGCGGGATCTACCCTACTGTTAAGGCTGGCCGTCCAGGAGAACCCCCAGTAGAAGGAAAATTCAGGAGGTAAGTGCCCAATTTTCCTTTCCCAGAGATGATATGGTGATCACAAGCCTTTATTTTTTCACAAAAAACTTTAGAGTGAGAGAAATTTTATGGCAGTATTTGCACCTTGTGAAAAATGCTTCAACAGGGGGAAAAAATGTCTATGGCCCTTGTCACACAGACACTCTAACACTGATAAATTGGGTGTTATATTTTGTTATACATGTTGCAGGGCTGCAGGTGTGCTCTGTGGGTGCTCTGAAACATCTGTAATAAAATGTAATACCCATTTAATCAGTGTTAGAGCGTGTGTGAAAAGGGCCTGGAATTGATAATTTGTGTTAATAGCTTTGTAATGCAGCCGCCCTATATGGTTCTAAGTCATTGCAGGAGCAGGGCCACAAATCATTATGTGCAGCAGGATCTCTTCACCCAGTGCTTTATTTTGATGATAGTGTCCCAGCATCCTTTTAACAATGCTTTTGTCTACTACACAGCAGGCTGCCAGTCCTCTACAAGGCTGTGCTTTTAATCAAGCTCCCTGCCCTGGCCCTGCTAGCCAGCCAGCTCCAGGATTGAGTCTTTGTACCTCATGGCCCCTAGACAAGCTCCCAGCCTCTTCCTTCTTCTCCTCCTCCTCCCTGGGGAAACTAGGTAAAAACAGATGTGCAGGCAGCCTGGCAGCTTCCTGTCCCATGATGGGAAACCGCAGCCAACACAGTTCAGAACAGAGAGAAGCACTGGACAAACGTGCCCACATCCAGAGAGCCATCCTGCTACCCACACAGTCCGGGGGCTAAACAGATGTGTAGGCGGTGAGCCCCGCCTGTCCCCAGTGCGTAGCCATGATGTACGCCATGGCGGGACTGAACACACATGATGGCCCACATGGGTGAACCTTAGCTTGGGCTATGTCTTCAGAGATTTTCTGAGGTTGAAGCCTGGGCTAGCTGCCTCTCCTGCCACGGGGCAGTCCTGGGCTAACATCTGGCAGTGCATAAACAGACGTGCTGGTGAGTCCCAGGGTACAGCAGGCCAAATGGGACCACTGTCACATCTGTTTTTACCCTCTGATGTGAGCTTCAACCCTCTGAGGGCAGTTCCAAACCTTGCTTTTCCTTAGTTCTCTTCAATTAAGTACTGGGGTTTATACAGCTGGGGTCAGCTGATCTTTCTGCTCCAGCTGCCTTCAGTCACTTTCCTCTTTGCCAGGTAAAATTCCCTTCAGCTGGGGCGACTTGGCCAGGAGCAGGGGAGCTGGGCACATTAACCCCTTCAGGTCCAGCTCAACATTCTACAGGCTTATAGTATGGTATGTTCTTTAAGCAACTGCACTAGAAGGTTAATTGTATCTAATAAGGACACTCTGTATAATTTTTGCAGGTTTGGATTTCCAGTGTTTGTGGAAAGATTGGTGTAGTAGATGACAGCATATTTTTCACTCTGGATTCACTGAGACTTCCCAGTGGTTATTCACCTCGTAGACATGACCTGGTCAATGTGGTAGCTGTGGAAAGTAGTCAGTCATGTTACATTTGGAGAGCGCTTTGCATGGCTCCAGCAGACAAGAATAGGTAACAATTTCTCATATTTGCTATTAGCTTACTTTGTTTATTATTACTTAATATCCCGCCCCCTCTTGCCATTGACAGCTTGGGGCGACTTACAAATTAGAATCTAAAAAACCATAAAAGCTATATAATACAATATAAATCCATACTCCGTACAACAGTCTCCAAGTTAAGAACCATCCCTCCCCCCACCAACAAATCCCACCCACTACCCATGTCCTCCACAAAATGCCTGACAAAACAGCCAGGTCTTACGCTGATGTCAAAAGGAAGGGAGAACCGGCGACAAGTGGATCTCTGCCGGAAGGGAGTTCCAGAGCCGCGCCGCCGCCACTGAGAACAGCCTCTTCAGCGTCATTACCCAAGAAACACAGGGGACATCGAGAAGGGCATTCCTGGCCGACCACAGGGGTTGCTCTAGGACCTGGGGAGTGAAGCAGTCCTGCAGGTAAGTGGGGCCTAGACCATGTAGGGCTTTATAGGTAAGAACCAACACCTTGAATCTGGCCTGGAAGAGTATAGACAGCAAGCGGAGCACCGGTGTTAAATGCTCACGGCAACCAGTCCCCATAAGGAGAAAGGCTACAGTCTTCGGACCATCATCAAAGGTAGCCTCACATAGAGCGCTTTGCAGTAGTCCAGTCTCAAGGTGATGAAGGCATGGATGATGGTGGCAATGATTTTACTATTTACTGCCTGAAAAGGAGGTCTTATTACCACTCAAATTCCTAAGCCTGCTCTAAAGAACACTCCTTGAGCTGTGGAAGGAGAATAATGAAATCACAGTTCAGTTAAAACTGGTTTACTTGTGACATAGTTTAAGCAGACTGCAGGACAGTGTCATCCATAAGTGCATTGTTGCAGTCTTCCTATACTACTAAAGGTTGATATCCAGTATACATATCTCCTTTCATACAACTCATTTATATTTTTTTTAAATGTCTTTCTGATTGCAGTTTTAATTTTTGGCTTACTATAAAGTCCATATTCAAACATAAAAAACCTGTCTGTTTAAGACAGAAGCTAAGGCAGTTACAAATTCAATCATGCAACAAAAAGTATTGAAATTGTAAGTTAAGGCTCCCATCTTACGTTACGTGCCATTTAAGCAGTAAAGACGTTGTACAGTCTCCCATATTGTACTTGCCTACAGCTTAGGCTCCATGCACCCACGTTCTCCCAGGGGATTATTATTAACAAACATTTATATAGCGCCAGCAGTGTACCTGGCACTTTACAAAGTAACAAAATAGACACGGTCCCTGTCCCTAGGACTTACAATCTGAGAGACAGGAGCTGGGGGAGAGACTTAGGAAGGGGAACAGAGGGAGAGACAAGGGGTCTAACATTCATGAAGATACGAGGTCTCAAGTGCACGTACTTGGCTCGGTTACGATGAGAATGACAGTAGGCAGGTCCATGTAGCAAGGATAAGGGTAAACAGACCATAGGTATAGAAAATAGTGGCTCAGCAGGATAAAGAGTCAGACAGAGCAGAGCGAAAGAGGTGAGTTTTAAGGAGAGATTTGAAGGTATGAAGGGAGGGGGCAAGGCGGATGTGGACAGGGAGGGAGTTCCAGGCATGGGGGGCAGCAAGTGAGAAGGGACGAAGGCGCTTAGGGGAGCAGGGAAGGCGTGGAAGGGTGAGAGAAGGGACAGAGGAGGAGCGAAGTGCACGGGCTGGAGTATGGAGGGCGATAAGTGCAGAGAGGTAGGGGGGAGCAAGGTTGTGAAGAGCTTTATAGGTGAAGACTAGGAGCTTGTGCAGGATTCGTTCAGGAAGGGGAAGCCAGTGAAGCGAAGAGAGGAGGGGCTGCACATGGTCGAAGCGACTGGCGAGGTAGATGACCCTGGCAGCAGAGTTTTGGACAGAGATGAGGGGAGAAAGGTGAGACCGGGGAAGGCCAGTGAGAAGGAGGTTACAGTAATCGAGGCGAGAGATGACCAGAGCATGAACAAGAGTTTTGGCAGACGAGACAGAGAGAAAAGGGCGAATCTTAGCAATGTTATGGAGGGAGAAGCGACAGGATTTAGCAACAGAGTCAATGTAGGGTTTAAAAGAAAGGGGTGAGTCAAAGATGAAGCCTAGGCTACGGGCTTGGGGGACAGGCAGGATGGTGACTTCATCAGTGATAGTGAGGAAGGATGAGGGGGGAAGATAAGGAGTTCAGTTTTAGCCAGGATCCTCTTGGCCGCCCAGTCAGGATAGTAGGGTAGATCCCGCCAGGAACCACTAGGAGGCAGACAAACTAGTTTTCTAGACCCCTCCTCCCAGGGATCTATCCTCTAACCTCCAGTTTTGTGTCTGCCTGGAACAGATTAGTAAGCAGGCTGACTGTCTCCATGCTGGGACAGTCTCTCAATTAGAATTTTGCCAAAAAGCTCCAGGTGCCAGGGGAGGTGGAATTCCTCTCCCTGTTCACCTCCCTTCAGGGAAGGGACCTTGGAGCGTGACCGGGGACCCCCTTCCCTCAGGCGTGGGGGTCCCTGAAGAGCGGGAGAGTCAGCCCAAGAAAATAAATGAAGGGGCTTTCTTTGGGGCCATCCCCCACCCCGCTGAGTCGAGGAGGATCGGGAGCTGCGAAATCGACACGGAGGGAACTGCGGCAAATAACAAGCTCCGTCAGCCCTCCCTTCTCCGCCCGCCCCCCCCCCAGGCGGAGGCCCGTTCCCGCCTTTAGAAAGCTCCGGCCGCGCCGTCCCGGCCTGGACAGTTTCAGCGCGGCGAGTGTCGCTCCCTGCTCAGGGGGAAGCCCTCCCGCCCTTCCTCTGATAGCCTCCTAAGCCTGGTACAGCGGCATGAGGCAGGGAGGCGCTGGAAAAACTCAGGGCGCCCAGAACGCTGGGCCCGCGGCGACACAGACCCGGGCTCAGAATCCGCCCCCCACGCCCGACTGAAGGGCGTGAAAACAAGGCAAGATGGCCCCCAAGCGCAGGGCCTCTGCGCAGCAAGAAGGGACAGAGGAGACCCAGACCTCCACATGGAGGTGTTGAAAGAGATCCTCTTTGAATTAAAGAGAAAAAGGTTCCCCCCCTCCCCCCAGAGAAGGAAAGGAACGTGCTTTCAAAGGGCATTGGAAGGGAGCGGGGAAGGGCAAGCACCCCAAAACCAAAAAGCCAAGTAGACCTGGCAAGGCCCTAGAATCCCCTACCTCCTCAGACTCAGAGGTTCCAGAAGAGGTCCTGTCGGTCCAGTCCTAGGAGGAGGACGAGATAGGGGCAAAGAGAAGGAGGAGAAAGAGCAGACCCCTTCTCAGAGATAGCAGCGAAGAGGAGGGGGAGGTATCTGACCAAGATTCAAACAGTGAGGAGAAGTCGGGGAGGAGCAGGATCTGGAGGCCTCGTCAGACCCCGACAGGCACTTCCCGACCAAATATAGGGATCAAATTTATTCCCTGGTCACCGAAGCGCTCACTTAAAAGAAAAGAAAGAGAGGCATCATCTGAATCCTCGGAGGAGGGCAGAAAGTACATTCCCCGAGCCAGAGATAGAGACAGGGGAATGGTCTTGGACAAGGCCTATGAGCATATCATTAAGAGGGAATGGCAGCGACCCAATAAGGGATCTAGACTGCCCAAAGCGCAGGGGGCTCTGTACACATTATCAAAGAACAAGAATGCCCTACTCAACATCCTGAAGGTTGACACGGCGGCAGCCTCGCTAGCCAGAAACTCGGTCTTCCCCACGGAAGGGGAATGCTACCCCAGAGATCCGACGGACAAGGGAATCGAATGTAACTTGAGAAGGAACTTTGAGGAGATAGCAACAGTCATAAAGATGGCCACGCTGACCTCTTATCTTCCAAGTGCCCTGATGACGTGGATCAAGCGTGCGGGGGACCCGAGGGTGTTGGCAAAGATGACCAGAGTCCTATCTACGAGGATACAGCTTGCTTACGCCTTTGTGGCCGACTCCTCGACAGATATGCTACGCTGGGCATCCAGAGCAGTAGTATCCAACGTAGCAACCCAACGACGCCTGTGGCTAAGATCCTGGAAGGGGGATAATACATCCAAGAATGCTCTGGTCGGGGGTCCCTTCCAGGGGCGCAAACTGTTCGGGGTATGCCTCGACGAAGTCCTGGCGGATGCCACGGGCAAAACCAAGAAACAGATGCTACAGAGTGTGGGAACCCAAAGACGCTCCTTTTGACTATACCATGCTAACCCCCCAGGAGGGGCGGGGATCGAGACGACCATTTTTTCCCCACAGAGGAAATCAACAGAAATACAAGACCCGGTGGCAGAGACAGAAGGGGCACGACAATAGAAACAAGCCTCGCCAGAACACAGGCCGACCCAAGCTGGGAGCCTGACTGGATCGTGGACGGAGAAGAGGACCAACAAAAGCTGGGGGGGAGGCTCCAACGATTTACGACAGTGGAATCAAGCAACCACGGACGCGTGGATCCTACAAACCATACAGCGGGGGTACACAATAGAATTCTCCCGTTCCCCCAGTCAGTCCTTCTGCTCCTCTCCCGTCTCCAGCAACCGGGCCAAAAAACAGCTATGCAAAATGAAATTGCCAGACTCCAGAACATCGGGCCGATCGAGGCCGTACCGTCTCATGAAAGAGGCCAGGGTCTGTATTCCATTTTTTTTCTGGTTCCCAAGAAGTCCGACGAATGGAGGGCAGTCCTAGACCTCAAGGGCCTGAACCGATCCGTAAAAGTGCAGAAGTTCAAAATGGAGACGCTGCAGTCCATTCGCATCGCAATCTCAAGGGGAGAATGGCTCACCTCCCTCGACCTGAAGGAAGCCTATCTCCATGTCCCAGTCCTTCCAGCTCACCGCCAGTGGCTACGGTTCAGCTATGCAAACCAGCATTGGCAATATACAGCGCTACCGTTCGGCCTAGCGTCATCGCCGAGAACCTTCACCCAAGGTACTGGTAGCGTTGATAGCGAACCTTCGGACAGAGGGGATCAAGCTACACCCCTATCTGGATGACATCTTGATAAGGTCCCTAACTTACGAACAAGCTCAGAGAGATGTACGCAGAACCATTACATATCTACAAGAGCATGGGTTCATGGTCAACTTCAGGAAGAGCCACCTCGAACCTTCTCAATCCCTGGAGCATTTGGGAGTGGTGTTGGACACCAGGAGTTGCAGGCTCTTCCTGTCTCAACAGAGACAGCAGAAACTCCTCGAGCTGATACATCGGGTCTCGGAAGCTCGCAAAATCAAGCTAAAGACCCTGGCGAGCCTATTGGGAGCCATGACCTCGTGCATGGGAATTATTCAATGGGCCAGGTTCCATGCCAGACCCCTTCAGCGCTTCCTACGCCCATGGCAGGACGACATAACGCGTGGAGAGAACCCATGGATCCAGATTCCATCCGACTTGAAAAAGTCCTTCAGGTGGTGGTTAACGCCATCCCGAATCGTGTCAGGGATGCCCGTCGCAGACCCGGAAATGACGACTCTGAAGACCGATGCGAGTCTATACGGTTGGGGAGCGCACACACAGGGCCTATCGGCACAAGGGAAGTGGAACCTGTGGGAGAAACGACATCACATAAATTGGCTAGAACTGAGAGCGATATATCTGGTGCTGCGGAGCCTCGTCACAGCTCTACGAGGAAAGGACATACTCGTATACACGGACAACATGGTAGCAAAGGTCTACCTAAATCATCAAGGTGGCTCGCGATCGGAAGTGCTACACATGATGGCGTCCAGCCTCATCAGGTGGGCAGAGAGAAACCTACAATCGGTCAGAGCACTCCACTTCAGAGGACAAGCGAATGTCCAAGCCGACGGGCTCAGCAGGGTGAACCTGAACCAGGGAGAATGGGCTCTCCACCCAAGAGCATTTCAAGCGATAACCGACCAGTTTGGTCCTCTCACAGTGGACTTGTTTGCATCACCGGCCTTCGTATCCTGGCACCTGGACAACAGGGCGATAGCGTTCGACGCGCTCAACATCAAGTGGCCTCAGGGTCTTCTATATGCCTTTCCACCAATACCCCTCATACAGAGAGCCATAGCCCTGACAAAGACCGAGGGAGCAGAGGTCATTCTAGTGGAGCCATTTTGGCCACGGAGGCCTTGGTTCGCAGACCTGATGAACCTCAGTGTAGAACCTCCCCTCAAACTACTAGTCCTCCCAGACCTGCTAACACAGGGGCCAATACGTCACGACAATCCGGCATCACTCAAATTGATGGCCTGGAAATTGAAAGGAGAGCCCTAAAGAAGCTAGGATACTCTAACAAGGTGCTAGACACTATGCTACAATCTAGAGACCAGCAACCAAAATAATCTATCAGAGCACATGGGCCACGTTTGCGAAATGGTGTCAGAGTAAAGCCATCAGACCTAGCAGGGCGCAAATCAATATCATCTTAGACTTCTTACAGTAGGGATTAGAGAAGGGGCTAAAACCGAACACCCTGCAGAGGCGGGTGGTAGCCCTTAATAGTGTGCTAGGCACGATGGGGGTGGGTGGGTCAGGATTTCTGGCCACCCGCATATTAAACGATTTCTCAGGGCGGCTAGAATTATTTCCCCTCCGGTGGTTCACCGGTTCCCTTCCTGGAGCTTGAACCTTCTCCTGGGTGCTCTTACCAAGGCTCTCTTTGAACCGCTACAGGAGGTCTCTCTCTACTTGTCTATAAAGGTAGCTTTCCTTATCGGGGTCACTTCAGCTAGAAGGGTTTCAGAACTGGGGGCACTATCCATAGACCCAGCACTATGCTCCTTCAAGGAGTCATCGGTGGTCCTCAGATTGAACCCGACCTTTTGCCCTAAAGTGAATTTCCTTTTCCACAGGGAGCAGGAGATTAATCTCCCTCCTTTCTGCCCCAATCCAGGTCATCAGCTAGAACGTACATGGCACACCGTGGATGTTAGGAGGGCCTTGAAGATTTACCTTTCTAGGACTAGGTCTTTAGGAGGTCTTTGGCCCTGTTTGTTGCCTACAACCCCCAGAGAAGGGGTCTGAAGGCATCCAAGGCCCTAATTGCCAAGTGGATGACTCTTCGCATCTCGGAGGCCTACAGAGCTGCAGGCAGAATTCCCCCAAATGGGATTTTTGCTCACTCTCTCAGGGGCGCCGCCACTTCTCAGGCGTTCAGAAATGCTGCCTCATACGGAGAGATCTGTCGAGCTGTGACGTGGTCCTCTGTGCATTCTTTTTCCAGGCACTACAGGATTCCGTTGCAGGACTCGATAGAGGCGGCCTTTGGGAGAAGGGTCCTTCAGGCGGTCCTCTAAAGGGAGGATATGGTGAAGACTCTCAGTTTTCTGTCGGTAGCTCTCTCCACTCTGTTTACCCCCCCTTAAGTGGATCTGGGGTACTGCTTAATTACATCCCTACTATTCTGACTGGACGGCCAGGAGGATCCCCCCAGGAGAAAAGAAAATTGGTTCACTTACCTGTGAATTTTCCTTCTGCGGGGGATCCTCTTGGCCGGCCAGTCCCCACCTGGAGTGGTAAGAACTCTGTGGTGTAGAGACAGGTGTTGCTACCTTGACGTCTCCTTAGCCCTTAATCTCTCTGTTAGTTGGGGCTAACTTAAAGGAAAGTATAGTGAGGAGAAAAGATACTTTTAGAGAAGTTTAATCCAGTTCAGTGAGTTACGGTGTTAATACATTTTCTAGCATTGGATAAGTTAGGTTCAACAGGCTTATAGAGCTTGGAAAGCCTGGAGGTTAGAGGATAGATCCCTTGGAGGAGGGGGTCTAGAAAACTAGTTTGTCTGCCTCCTAGTGGTTCCTGGTGGGATCTACCCTACTATCCTGACTGGCCGGCCAGGAGGATCCCCCGCAGAAGGAAAATTCACAGGTAAGTTAACCAATTTTCCTTTTTGCCTTGGTCTTTCAGTCCCAATCCTCTTCCTTTGTAGGTTGGGGGCAACACTGAAGGTGGTGATAGTGCAGTAGAAATGCTTAACTTGTCTAAAAGGTGTGTACATTCTGAAAATAATGACATGGAATGGCTGTTGGCATTGCTGTTGCCGCCATTCCTTCCAATGTGGAAAGAAATCCTATTGTCACTTGCAGATCATATTAACTGACTGTGAAACAGTACAGTGGAACTGCATCTTTCAGAGTGTGCGGAAGGGCAAGAGTATGTGGAATACTGTGGAAGCCAGCAGGGCAAGTGATTGGAATAGGAGGAGTGTCCGGTAGGAACACGGTTCGAGTGCAGCACAGAGGAAGTGAGTGGAATAACAGGAGCCATGACAAACAGGTAAAATGTCAGGGTTCAGATTCAAGAAACTGATTTAGAAGACTGATAGGATACCATGGAAAGCACTGCTAGCATTCCGCCCAGTTCCCATAGCAGGCTCCTTGTTGTTCCAGTGCCTCTTTCATTCATTCCTGATACTCTGCTGCCCTTGTTTTTTTATTTTGGTCACCCCACACACAACCCCTTACTCCTGTTCCCTAACAGAGAAACGGCTCACAGTACTTAGCGCAACTCATGGGTTCTCAGAGAGAGGAGTGACTTTACTTACCACTCTCATGCAGGTTCTAGTGTTATAGACTACTTTTTGGTCTCCAAGGCTTATGTTCGAAATATTCACTCACTAAGAATTTGGCTGCGCGAGGAATCTGACCACTTTCCATTATTGTTGTCACTCAGGATTGTACCGGAGCCTTCCCCGTTAAGGGGGAAAACATCGGTAGAGCCAGCAATTCCAACTGTGGGGGCCTTGGTTCGGGTTAAATGGACTAAGGAGGTAGAGGCCCGATGGTTGTCTCTTCTCTCCTCATTAGAGGTAGAGGCCTGTAAAACGGGCATTGAGGGTATGGGTACGGATAGTATTTCTCACTATGAAAGTTTGATTAGACAGATGGCCCCACTTTTATCTAAACCCAAAATCTTACAGAGTGGGAACTCTAACTATGGGTGGTTTGATAAGGAGTGCCTTTCTGAAAGGTCTTCGCTCCGGAAATTAGTGCGGTTAGTAAACTTGAACCCTTTGGGGGCGTTTCGAACTAAATTACAACAGGTTAGATCTAGATACAGGAAATTATTGATCCTTAAGAAGCGGAAATTCCAACTCTCTAGTTGGGACAAACTTCAGAGAGCAGCTGCCAAGGGGGACTCACGTGAGTTTTGGGATATGATCCGTTACATGGGGCCAAAAGGGAAATCCTCAGTAGCCCCATGTATCCCATTAGCACAGTGGGTTCAGCATTATACAAAACTTTTTTCCCCTTTTCCACCTGGAAATTCTCATGTGCACCCTCGTCCCGAGAATATGTTTCCCCAGTGGCCCCCAGTTCTCCCAGAGGAAATTGTGGAATTAATTTCTCAACTTAGACCGGGTAAAGCTCCTGGAGAAGATTTTGTCCCCCCGGAGTGTCTGAAATGTGCTCCCGAGTGGTGGGCGGGCACTTTAGCCCCGCTTTTCACGATTATCAATGAGTCGGGCGAGATCCCGGCTTCTTGGTTAAGTAGTATAGTGTATCCCATCTTTAAAAAGGGGGACCCCGCCTCTCCTGCAAACTATCGTCCCATTAGTTTGTTGAGCACAGTGGGGAAATTATACGCCCGATTTTTGCTAAACAAACTCCAAAAATGGATGGATTCCTCTAACATCATGGAACCAGAACAGGCTGGTTTCCAAAAGGGAAAATCCACCACGGATCACATACTAGTCTTGTCAGCCCTAGTAAAGGAATCTACTGATCGGCAGCGTGATTTCTTTTTGTGCTTTGTCGATCTTCGAACAGCATTCGATTCAGTTTCGAGATCTCGCCTATGGCAGAAATTGCACAAAACCACGATCGATCCTCGCTTATTATTTTTAATAATAAAGCTCCATAAAAATAACACTCTTCAGGTTCGTTGCCCAAATACTAGAGGCTTGACTCCTAGGATCCATGTGACATCGGGGGTGAGACAGGGATGTATATTGGCCCCAGTGCTTTTCAATCTTTTCCTGAACAACGTGATTGGACATTTAAAACTTAGGGACACGCATGCTCCGGTGGTTGGCGATAGGCCTATTCCTGCCCTTTTGTACGCGGATGATGCCGTTTTGGTCTCCCGCTCAATGGTTGGCCTCCGCCGGGCGATGGACCAATTCGGCTCATATTGCCAAAACGAGAATCTTGAGGTTAACTTTGAAAAAACTAAGGTACTGGTAACGGGGCACCCCGGCCGTCATAGGGAGCATCGCTGGTCAATGGGTGGTTCTCCAATAGAACAAGTAACATCGTATAAATATCTAGGGGTGATCTTTTCAGATACAGGGACATGGAGTGCGCATTTTGATGCAATAAGGGCCCAGGTTAAGCGTACTACTGCTGCTATAGTGAGCTTCTATATGGGTGCAGGGGGGAAATTGGCTCAACCGGCCTTGCACCTATTTAAGGCAAAAGTGATTCCCCAGATTATGTACGCTATCCCAGTTTGGGGATCAGCCTATTTGCATAGATTAGAAGTACTCCAGAATGGATTCCTGAGGCTTATTCTTGGACTGCCGAGGGGTACTCCCCAGGCAATACTTAGGGTAGAATCCCAATGCAGCCCGCTAAGGCAAATTGCTTTGCTGTCAATGTTGAAATACTGGCTCCAGAAATATATGTTTCTTGGGAACGATAGGTCGTTAATCTCACTGATGGTAACCCACAAATCAATAGAATTTTGGAATTTGGGCATGGAGAAGGAAATTTATATGTTAGGTTTCTCACGTAATTTTTTACTGGAGATAGGTTATTTGCCTGCTATATCTTTAATTCATAGGAGGATAGTTGATCAAGGGATCCAGGGGGAGGTTGCCCTAATTAGTGCCCAGAAAGCTGTCCAATACTATTTCCCCCCCTCTTCTTCTGGCTCCAAAACCAATTACTTGCTTACATGGGGCGAAGTTATGGTTAGGCAGTCCTTCACTCGGCTAAGGTGTGGTGCGTTTCCCCCTGAACTGGTGGAGGGCCGTTATGCGGGTATCCCTAGGTCAAATAGATACTGTATCCTTTGTGATTCCCAGGAGGTTGCCTCTTTAACCCATATCTTATTTTTCTGCTCTGCATTGTCAGTTTCAAGGAAGAGACTTTTGGATTCTCTTCCTCTTCAGCTGTTGGATAAAAATTTAGCAGACTCCTTGAAGCTGTTGCTTAATTCTGAAGACTCTATAGTGTCTAGACAAGTGGCTAATTTCAGCCTTGTGGCTGTCCGCAGATATAAAGTATTGATGAGACATAGGAATCCTGAGTTTCCTGAATACCATGAGCAATTGTAATTGTACGGTAGAAGTGGATGAAAATTATGTTTATTCCGAGGAGTGGAAATATTGTATTGGGTGGCTTCAGTTAGGTAAAGTTTAAGGGCTAAATTTATGTTAGTCTATTTTTATTTGAAATTGTAAACGCTATGATGTAAGAATATAATTCTGTTCTGTTTTAAGTAACTCTTTTATGTTTTGTAATAGCCATTGGCTACACAAATAAACTATTTTGATTTGATTTGAGAGAGGAGTGCAGATTAGTGCAGTACACATAACTGAGTAGCTGTCTTTTCCTACATTCAATTGGAAGGGGTTATTCCTGATTATTAGACACCCCTCCCAACACTTCTCTGCCCTTTCCCCCATACATACACATACCCCATATTTTTTTTGTGCTCCTCAGTTTCATCAAGGCAAGAAGAACACCTACTTCTCAACATTGGCCTCCATAAAGATGCCACAACACCTGGCTTCCTCCTCACAAGGAAACCAATTGGCCCTACTCTTGTCTGTGTATACATTAGGGCTGTACTGAATAGTATTTCTGGGTACTCGGTCCGGGTACTGGACGGCACTTCGATACTTTTTCCGAGGACCTGGAATCAGACCTCGGAAATACTCAGAATCGCGAAAACTCGGAACTACTCGGTGCCAAAAAAAACTCCATTGTGTGTGCCCAGCTCACCTATGCAAAGCAAGCCCCCTCCCTGCACACCATTAACCAGGAAGAAATTTGAAAACATTCCGCCAGTGCCCCTGCTGGTCATCGCATCTTGGCAAAGTTCTTAAACCCACAGCCAAAGCACTACCCAGAAAAGCAGGCTAGCAAGAGTGAGACAACCCAACAAAAGTGCAACTGCATGCAGAAATCTAAAAAAAGCCAACAGTAATGTACCCACAGCATGGCCCACCATCAGCAGTGAGTGCACCCACTTTAAAATCATTATGCCACCCAAGCAGTGCACAGGAAAGCAGGCTAGCAAGAGTGGGACATTCACTCTAGAAGAATACAACAATCCCACAAAACAGTGCAGCTGCATGCAGAAATCCCACCAAAAGCCAGCCAGCCCAGCAGAACTAGCACCCACAAGAAAGAAACTAGACATTCACACACCCGTAGGGGCACCCACTTATTTATTTTTAAAGGCATGGCATTGGTACTGTGGCACTGGTAACTTGAACAACCCCAGCAACAGGAAGTGGAGCCAGGCAGAGAGATCCCTTTGGCCTCATGGTGCTAAGTAACAGGCAGAAAAGTAGGAGTTATAGTTAACTTACACTTTACAATTAGACTCTGCTGTGCTATGCAGCAGCCACAGCCTTGATAAGAGAGAGGACAACAAACAACCCCACAAAACAGTGTGCAATTGCATGGAGAAATCCCACCAAAAGCCAGCCAGCCCAGCAGACATAATTATTATTACACCCACAAGAAAGAAACTAGACGTTCACACGCACACCCCAGGGGCACTCGCTTATTTTAAAAAAAAGACATGGTATGGCATGATTGGTGTGGTGTGGTTGCTGGTAACTTGAACAGCCCAGGCAAGGGGAGCTATACAGAGAGGTGGCCTCATGGTGCCAAGCAGTGTGAACAACAGTGGCGCACACTTATTTTTTTAAAAGACATGGCGTTGGTGTGGCACTGGTAACTTGAATAGCCCAGGCAAAGGGAAGTAGAGCCAGGCAGAGAACTCCATCTGCCTCATGGTGCTGCCGAGCAGACAGCAGCAATGTGGCACTGGCACCAAATTATTTTTTTATTTTTAAAAAAAAAAGCATGGTAGAAAACATAACCCCCATTCCCCAACATTGACCCTATGGACAGGACAGGCCAAACCATGCCATGCTATACCAGGCCAGGCACCCCTTCCCTTCCTCCCCAGCCGATTACTTACAGATAAGCAGTGTCGCACACAGCCAAATTGAACAAAGAGAATGGAAAATGGCTGTACAGCCACTTTTTATTTCACCCTGCAAACCAATCACAACTTGCCATCTGTCTTGGCCAGCCAATCACAACTTGCCATCTGGCTTACCATCACTCAACTGTCCCTCCCATACCCCCTCCTACCAAATATGGCACTAAGTTTCATTTCCAGAAGCTCAGTAGCTTCCGAAGTTTTCTGAAGTTTTACAAAGAATGGCCTTGATCTTCAGAACTCAGACATTCTGAACTGAAGACCAGAATCTTTTGTGATTTCCGAAGTTTTCCGAAGACAGAGTTTCAGCACTAGTATACATACCCACATCCAGCAACCTTCTGCCCCCCACATACAGCATTGTGGGTGCATGGAGCCTAAGTTATAAGCACAATATATGAGACTGTACAATGTCTTTACTGCTTAAATGGCACGTAAGGCACTGCTTAAGGCAGAAGCCTTAACTTACAATTTCCATGTGTTTTGTTGCATGATTGAATTTGTAACTGCCTTGACGTCTGTCTTAAACTGACAGGTTTTTTATATTTGAATTCCCAGGTTTGTGATGGGTAATGCACTTCCAAAAATTCCTTCGGCTGCTGCAATACAGTCTGAGATTGCTCAGATTTGCATCGACTATGAGAAAGCTAGTCAGTGATGCAAATCTATTCACTCTATGCATGAAGACTGAAAAAAATGGATCAACTATGATGAAGGAACCTATCTGTTAAGAAAATAGAAACCCACTTCATTTAACCCAAACAATTATCAAGTAGCAGTAACCTCCACTTGCTACTCACTGTGTTCGGCACAGCCATCAGGTATTTTGTGCCATTTCATGCAACTGAAGGGAGGAAGAAAGGTGGCTGGGGAAGTCTTCCTCTCTTGCTAGCTAGTCTTTGCTCTAAAGACTCAGCAACAACTGAAGGGAATGTACTTATGTGTTTTTTCAGTCTCGCCTTTTAAGTTCAAGTCTTTGTTTTCAATTTTGTCACTAAAATTGCACTCAATACGCAGCTTTGCTAACTTGGAGTCCTCACACCCACCCTAAAGGAATCTTCACAAATTCATGGGAACAACCATAGTGAAACAGACTACTTATGTAGCTCTGGGTTTATAACATTTGTACTAGCAGTGCAAGCATCATAACAGTTTTTTGCCCAGATCCTAACACATCACAAATTCATGCTGAAACACTCTTTATGTAGCTGTGGGTTGTAAATCTGCAATAGCATCCCCATGTAACCTCCCCAGTGAGGAGATCTAACCATCCATTCTCTGACAAGAAGAATACATTAGAATTCTGAAATAAATAGATTTCCCCAGATAGGCCTGACGCCTGTAGAGCAAACCCTTCTTGTAAGTTCTGAGGGTTTAATAGACTAAGACCCCAAAACAGGCTTGATAATTGAATGTGTCTTCAGTCAATCGGTTCCAATCCTTCATATTCCCACACTGGGGAGAGATCTCGGTCATGTCCTCCCTATGCCTACAAAACACTTGAGCTCTACCTAACTGTGCCCCACAGCTATACTCCACAAGGCTTCCTGGTCACCTGATCTAAATTTCTACGAAGTCTGACCATAATGCATTTCTCCTCCTGCCTCCCGCTACTGCTCCGTTCGGGTAGCTCTGTGGGTGACAGCCAGGAGGCAGAAGAAGAAAACGCGCTGGTGCGCCTGTGCGTCAGAGCTACCCTGACTCCTCTGTCTTTTCTTCTGCCTTCTGACCGTCAGGAGCATTTTTTTGTGGCGGAAGGCATTTTGCAATTATTATTTTTTCTTCTTCTTTCTCTCTACGCCCACCAAGACCGGAGACGGACTCTCTTCGGTTGGCAGGCGGGGCCACGGGGGCAGCGAGTTTCCCGGACCAGCTCTCGGGAACCGTGACTGGAGCTTCGGCCAGCTTCCTTGCAAGGCACCTGGGAGCAGGGGAGCCATGTAGGGGTCCGTTTTTTCTTGATTCGGGGGGGGGGGGGGGGGGGTCAGACCCCCAACCCCAGCGGTCATACCCCCGCCTAAGGACAGTCACCGCTCAGCAGGAGTCTGTCCTATCTGCATCGCTAGACTCACCAGCAGAGGATAAAAATCCTTTTCCCGCACTGCAGGAATAAGTCTCAGCCGCATCACGAGACCTGAGAGCGGCGGACAAACGTCCCGGAGAGATGTAGGTGGGAGCGGGAACCCAGACACAGAAGCAACCTGGCCCAGCCGGGGAGGACACGCAAGTACCTGATATCTCCGCTTTGAGCAACACAATGGGGAAAATTCTGCCGTAACTGGAAAAACTATGTGAGCTGCAAGAACAGGGAAACCAAAAAAGAGCCTCTCCCAGGGCAAAAGCCTCCAAACGCTCATGGGGGAAGGACCTGCAAAAGGCGGGAAAACAAAAGGTGAAAACCCCACAAGGGGTTTATAGCCTGCCTGTTAGTCTCCCCTCGGACATCTGGGGAGAGTTCCGCAGAGGAACAACCCAAGAGGCGTCAAGGACAGGCCCAGACCCTGTTGGAATCAAACTCTGACTCTGGCTCTGAGCAGGAGTTTGCTGAGATAGAGGAACCAGGTTTCCAGGAACCCTTGCCAGACCCTAAAGACAGGGATAGGCAGTTCCCGCTACCCTGCAGGGATGAGCTCTTGGCCCAGGTGTCCAAAACCTTACAATTAAAAGAGAAATCATCTAAAGGGGAATCCTCTGACTCCCAGGAGGAGGAGGAAAGAGACTATATTCCATCACTACATGACATAGATTCAGGAGTCCCTTTTGGATAGGGTTTTCGAAAGATTAGTATTGGAGGAATGGAAACATCCTGACAAGGCTTATAGGATGAACAGAACCCAAGCCTCACTGTATTCCTTCTCGAGAAAGAAGGGAACCGCTGTTTAAAAATCCAAAAATGGATGCAGCAGCGGTCTCTCTGGCCAGGCAAACTGTTCCCTACGGAGGGGGATTGCTATCCAAAGGACCTGACCGATCAAGCAGTAGATGCTGCTCTTAGAAGGGGCCTAGATTAATCAGCTTCAGCCCTAAAAATTAGTATCCTCTCCTCGTACGTAGCTCGGGCCCTCCTCTCCTGGATGCAGGAGGCCCAGGACCCAGAGATCTCTGACAAGAGATCCCAGATATTAGCATCACGTATTACGCTGGCCACAGCATTACTGGCTGACTCCTCCATGGACACCATGAGATGGTCAGCTCGAGCAGTAGCTAACGCAGTCTTCGCTTGGCGGAGAGAATGGCTGAGATCATGGCAAGGGGATCTTACCGCCAAAAATCTTCTAGTCACAGGCCCCTATAAGGGTCTCAAATGTTTTGACGTATGTCTGGACAAGGTCCTAGCGGATGCTAGCAACAAGACTAAAACAAAGTCCCTTCAACAGGTGGGATCCAGGGAGAGATTTTTTCGAGTCCCACACAATAAAATCAGAGGGACCTATGGAACGTTTAGGAAATTTCAGCCCCAGGCGAATAATAGGGGCCAACGACAGGCCAGGTTTGACAAGCAAAAGCCCAGCGCCCCTCCGTCAGGGCAGACTAAACAGGATGCATGACTATCTAGAGACCCAAGACATAGGGGGTAGGTTGCAGCTTTTCTCAGATCTCTGGGAAAAGTCAGTATCAAGACACCTGGGTGGTAACGTGAATAAAACACGGTTACGTCATAGAGCTAATAAAATAGCCAAAAGAAAGATTCATATCCCCAGCCTCCAACAACCCAGCAAAACACCTGGCCATGATGACAGAGGTTGCTCCACATCTGAGCAATAGAATCCGTACCCCCGGGACAAGCTGGATCAGGTCTCTATTCAATCATGTTTCTAGTTCCCCAAAAACTGGGCAGTTGGAGGGCAGTGCTAGATCTAAAGACCTTGAACAGGGCAGTAAGGACGCAAAAGTTCAAAATGGAGACACACTCGTCCATCTGCCAGAGTCTGAGGCAAGGGGATTGGATGGCCTCTCTCGATCTAAAGGAGGCCTATCTGCGCATCCCAATCTGCCCGAGACACCAGAAGTGGCTCAGATTCTGCTATCACCAGTCACATTACCAGTTCAAGGCCCTTCCCTTTGGTCTTTCCTCGGCCCCAAGAACATTCACCAAAATCCTGGTTCCCCTAATAGCGAATCTCAGGAGGGAGGGGGTCCACCTATACCCCTACTTCGACGACCTTCTCATCAGCTCCCAATCGAAAACCAAACTCCTGGCAGATGTAGACAGAACCATACAATATCTGCCTTTTCATGGGTTTCTGGTCAACAGGGAGAAGTCCCCTGTTGCCCACACGCAGGCTGGAACATCTAGGGGTAATACTAGATACAACCTCAGACACGACTTTCATTCCTCTAGCTAGACAATAGAAAATCCGCACACTCATTCGACTCTAACGACACCAGAAGCGGATGTGGCTAAAACCATTAGTGCAGCTACTGGGGCTCTTGGTGTCATGCACTCGTCAGGTACAATGGGGTCGGTTCCACCTCAGACCCTTGCAACTCATGCTGCGATCTATGCAAAGAGAGCTGACTCTCGGTCTCAACCCGTGGGTTTCCATACCGCAACGCCTAGGACCCTCCATGTCCTGGTGGTTAAGGCCGGAAACGTTCAACGCAGGCACACCCCTGTCAGAACCCTCCAGAGCAGTAATCACCACGGATGCCAGCCTCACGGAACTGGGAGCACATGCGGGATCTGCATCGGGCCAGGGACTGTGGAGCATGAGAGACCAGTCTCGCAGCATAAACTTCCTGGAGCTGAAGGCAATTTGGCTCGCCCTGAGGCAACTGTTACCGTCCCTCCCCACTCGCACATTCTGATATACACAGCCAAGGCTTATATAAACCACCAGGGCAGATCAAGAGCCCCCGGCCTTGGCAGGGAAGTGGTGAAGCTCTTCACGTGGGCTCAGAAACGCATATATTCCATGAAGGTGCTCCATATCCAGGGACGAGACAACACACGGGCAGACTAGCTCAGTTGCCGCAAAATCGATCCCCACAAATGAGCCCTAGACAAGGATGTCTTCAACGAGCTAGTGGAGATCTTCAGGCTTCCATCAATGGATCTATTTGCTAATCAGGAGAGCGCACAGGTACCAAGGTTCATGTCCAGAACTCCATGCAGCACAGCAGTAGCAGTGGACGCACTGAACCAACCGTGGCCACGAGGCCTCCTATATGCGTTTCCTCCCTTTCCGTTGATCGCACGAACAGTAGCTAAGATCATCAAGGAGGGAGCTTGGGTAATCCTCATAACTCCATGGTGGCCCAGAAGGCCTTGGTTTTCGGACCTGATAGAGATCAGTCCGGTACCTCACAAGCCCTTGCCGCTGCAACCCAACCTGCTCACTCAGGGTCCATTGATGTACGACAACTTACAGAACCTACATCTGACAGCTTGGAGCTTGAACGCTCAGCACTGAAAAGACGGGGTTACCCGGAGGCGGTTCTGGCGACCCTGCAACAATCTAGGCGACCCACAACAAGGAGATCGTATAGAGCTACCTGGAGAACTTCTGCTGTTTGGGCAGCAAAAAGAGATCAGAATCCATGCAAAGCAGGAGTAGCAGAAATCCTACAATTCCTGCAGGAGGGACTAGAAAAGGGTCTAAAACCGAACACCTTGAGCTACCTCCTACGCTTTCAAGGCCAAGGCTTCCTATGATGAGATATGCAGGGCGGTCACCTGGTCGTCACTGCATACCTTTGTAAAACATTATAAAATAAATGTCTACAAGTCAGCAGAGGATGCCTTTGGTAGAAGGGTGCTAGACGGTGCTGGACTCTTCCGGCGCGGTTTGTTCCCACCCTTAGAGGTATGTTGTGGCTCGGGTACATCCCAAACGGAGGAGTAGCTGGAGGCAGGAGGAGAAAAGAGAATTGGTCACCTACCTTCGGTGAATTCTTTTCTCTTCTGTTTTCCGGATACTCCTCCGGCCCTCCCTACCAAACAGCATAGGCAATAAGGGGGAGGTTCCTCTTTCTAGGTTACACAGTTTAGAAGGAGTTGACTTTTTCTTGGGGAAAATTTTGGATTGTTGATTTTGCCCCAAAATAGGACATAAGACATGTTTATCCTTGTCAGTCATGTTTTCACGTTTAGTAGTTGTGTATCTACACTGGTGGCCATCTCATGAACTGAGAATTCGGTCCTCCGCTTAAATATGGACTGAGGAGTCGGGGTAGCTCCGCCGCACAGGCGCACCAGTGAGTTTTCTTCTTCTGCCTCCTGGTGGTCACCCACAGAGCTACCCGAACGGAGTATCCGGAGAGCAGGAGAGAAAAGAATTCACTGAAGGTAGGTGACCAATTCTCCTTTCCCCATCTGAGTCCCAAGGTAGGCCATAGACAGACTTCTGAAGCAGGTGCATGCAGCTGCAGCACTCCAGCATACCGTGCTACTTTCAAGCCCATGACAGATTGTATGCTCATGTGTCTTGTAGTGCTCGATAATTTATTAAATGAAGGTTCAGATGAAATGACATGATTCCAGATACTGGATGGTGGTGTGTGGTTTTTCTAGATTTTTTAAAAAAGCTAGTTTCTAGCCACCATGGTGCCAAAGAAACAGTTGAAAATTCTAACAGTGTAATCTCAGATCAAAATAAAAAAATCCACAGATGCTAATCTTTTTGTTTTAGAAATCTCATGATTCTCATGTGAATCTCTTGGCTTTTCTTGGCCTAACATGATTTTTAAGTGTGTGTTGGCCAAAAAGAACTAGTTTGGTGGGGTTTTTTATAGTGCATGTCTGGATGCTTATGAGCAATTTAAGCAAGAAATGGCCAACAATTTAAGCCAAAAATGGTTAATAGCTAGATAAACCGTTTTACTAAATACACTGCATTAGAGGGCTCAGTGGGGATTCCTGCTCTACAGCATTTGCAGTGTCTCATTCGTAACTGCTGGTTTGTGCTTCTCCCACTACTACAGCTGCTACCAGTGACCCTTTATAAAGCACTGCCACCACTGCGTCCCCAGGCTTCTACACCTACAACAGCTGTTTGGGATGGCAGCAGCTCCAGCTGTCCCTTGCATTTGACCAGAACCCTGCTACTACTTCTGTTCCCCCTCATGAATTCACCCCCGCAACCAGACACCACATGCAACCAGACATACACACACACTCACTCCCCCACAACCAGAGAGGGAGAGACGCTCCTGCACTCATTACCCCCAATCAGACACACATGTCCCCTCACTCCTTCCCCCCCAAGAGAGAAACATCCCCCCAACCAGACACACACACACCCCCTGACTCATCACACACACACCCAAAACACACACACACTTTGGACTTACCATCGCTGCCACCACCACCCACAAGGAACCTTCATTGTTGCTGGTGGTGGAAGTGCTATTTGGGCTCCTCCGGTGGCAGCCCCAAAACCCCGAACTGCATGGTGGTGCTGTCGGCAGTACCACTCTCCAAATTTCAAAGGCCCTGTGCTGACTGGCCACACGCGTGCACACTGGGACCACCGCCATGTTTTCTCCCTCTGACTCCTGGCAGTGATCCGCTGGGTAGCTCTGCGGATGACCGTCAGGAGGCAGAAGAAAGAAGAAACCTTCTGCGCATGCGTGGAGCTGCCCGCCATTTTGGTCAGTCTTTTCTTCTGCCTTCGGCCGTCGGAGGTGTTTTTCACGTCGTCCTGAAAAGACAAAAACAAATCATTAGTTAGGACTAAAAGGAAAAGAAGATCAGCGGGGCATTAGGGCACGAGCTTCCCTCCCAGCAAAGGGATCCTCGTTCGGCCCGCCAGGTTGCCGCGCAAAGCGCCCGGGAACCGGGGAGCAGTGGGTCTCCGGGGAGAAGAGGCTGTGGCCTACCCCAGCGGTTTAGATACCGCGGAGCCAGTAATCACCGTAAGCCTCCCCCCGCTCAGGGTCCTTACACCGCTTGCGGGGGTAAGGACCAGCCGCGCCGGACTGTGCAGAGCTCCTAACGCTCCACCCCCCCCACGCGCCTACACGTGGCCGCACTCCCAACGATGGAAGGAGCGGGGGCACAGGAATCCATCCAGGCTGCCCCCCCTCAGGGAGGGGAGCCTACAGAGGCACCCGGCATGACGGCGAGGCTCGATAGGATCCTCATAGCGCTGGAGCGCTTAACCCAGGTACAGGGTGGGCCCCCAAGTATCGTGCCTCCTGGTTCTAGCCAAGGCACGGGTCTAGAACCACAAAGGAACCGAGATTCTTCACCCCAGGGCTCTGGGGTGAAGCAGGCCCCTCCTAGAGCGGGGAGTTCAGGCCTGGGGAGAATGGAAAAAACCCAGCCCAGGGGTAAAGCAGGGAAAAGCAAGGCAGCCAAGCGCCACCTACAGGCCACTGCCAGAATTTTAGACTCTCCTCAGTCCTCTGAGGATGAGAGTGAAAATGAACCCCAGCCTAAGAGACCTGAGAGACAAGCCACCTCAGAGCTGGCTTCAGAGTCAGAGGGGGAGTGGACAGATGTGGAGACCACGGAGCCTCAGGGCGCTGCCCAGGAGACTCAAGACCGTCTCAGACATTTTCCCTTCCAGCGTAGGGAGGAGTTTATGCCACAAGTCTCCAAAACCCTTAAAGTTGTGGAGAGACCGGTCAAGGAAGTATCCTCTGACTCCCAGGAGGAGGAGGAACGGGACTATATCCCTTCTGTCCATGGCAAAGACCAGGGTTTTCCCCTGGACAAGGCCTTTGAAAAGCTGATCCTACAAGAATGGAAACAGCCTGAAAAAGGTCAAAGGATGAATAAAACTCAGGCCTCCCTATATGCCTTATCCAGGCGTAAGGAACCCCTATTCAAAAACCCCAAGGTGGATGCGGCGGCAGTCTCCCTGGCCAAACAAACCGTTTTCCCAACTGAGGGTGATTGCTACCCCAAAGATGCAACAGATAGAGCTGTGGAGAATGCACTGCGTCGGGGTCTGGAATCATCTTCGAATGCAGTGAAAATTAGCGTAATTTCCTCTTGTGTAGCCAGAGCTCAGCTGGCATGGTTACAGGAAGCTCAGGATCCCACTATTTCGGACAGGAGAGCTCAGACCTTGTCTTCTAGGATTAACTTGGCTGCCGCCTTCTTAGCAGATTCCACCATGGACTCTATGTCATGGTCAGCCCGAGCTATGGCTAACTCAGTTTCAGCTAGACGTAAACTCTGGCTCAGATCCTGGGATGGAGATAGTACTGCCAAGAACCTCCTCACTGCTGCTCCCTATAAGGGATTTAAGTTATTTGGCCTCTGCCTTGACAAAGTACTGGCAGACGCTAATGATAAGACCAAACAACGAAATTTGCAGCAGATGGGATCTAGAAAGCATTTTTTTCGTGGTTCCAGCTTCAAACCCAGAGGGGGATATGGCTCGGGGTATGGCTCCGGTAGAAAGTTCCAGAGTCAACCCAGACAGGACCAGCCCGGTCGCTTCTTTTCGCGCAGAGCAGGAAGAGGGCACAATTTTCGACAGGACAGACAAAGGCCCAAGGTTTTCCCCCAAAACCCGAGAAAACCTGACGCATGACTATATGGAGGACTTACGAGTGGGAGGCAGACTGCTGCTTTTTTCAGAAGAGTGGGAGCAGTCCGTCAACGATGCCTGGGTCTTACAGTGTGTAAACCCGGGTTACAAAATAGAATTCAAAAGGCCCCCACCCGAAGCATTCATCATTTCTCCAAGGTCTGCCAACAATCAAAAGCACTTCTCCATGCTCCAGGAATTGCAACGACTCACTCACATCGGAGCGATAGAACCGGTGCCTCCGGACCAGCGAGGACGGGGCCTTTATTCTCTACTCTTCCTAGTCCTGAAGAAATCGGGTTCTTGGCGAGCAGTCTTGGACCTCAAGAAGTTGAACACAGCGGTCCGGGGCCAAAGATTCAAGATGGAAACAGTAACATCAATATGTCGTACCATCCGGAAACAGGACTGGTTAGCGTCCCTAGACCTCAGGGACGCATACCTCCACATTCCGATTTGGGAACCCCATCGACAGTGGCTCCGATTCATCTACCAGAACACACACTTCCAATTCAAGGCCCTACCATTCGGCCTGTCGTCTGCACCAAGAACATTCACGAAGGTGCTGATCCCCCTGGTGGCGAACCTTCGCAAGCAGGGGATTCACATATACCCGTACCTCGACGACCTCCTTCTACGAGCACAGTGTGTCACCAAACTTCAGACGGATATCGAGTACACCATACAGTACCTAGCGAGACACGGCTTCATGGTGAATCGGGACAAAAGCCACCTGATACCGACACACCAGATCGAACATCTGGGAGTATACATCGATACCATCTTAGGAGCCGTCTACATCCCAGCAGCACGACAAGACAGGATCCGACAGAAGGTTCGCCTCCTAAAGGTCCAGAAGCGGGCGAGACTCAAGAACCTAGCTCAACTGTTGGGCCTTCTAGTGTCCTGCACAAGACAGGTTCAGTGGGCAAGATTCCACCTTCGCCCCTTGCAGCGGCTGCTGCGACCTTTTCAGCAAGATCTCACCAGCGGAAAAAATCCGTGGGTCAGGATTCCACCCGCCCTACCACGCTCAATGTCCTGGTGGTTAGGCCCCGCCGCCTTCCAGAAGGGCGTCCCCCTAGAGGAACCGGAAAGGGTGGTAGTGACAACGGACGCAAGCTTGAAGGGCTGGGGAGCCCACATGGGGTCAATGTCGATCCAGGGTCTGTGGTCACAACAACAGTCACAGATGAGCATCAACACCCTCGAACTAACAGCAATCCGCCTGGCCCTACAACGCCTGGCCCACGACATCGGCAGGACACACGTCCTAGTGTATACGGACAACGTAACAGCGAAAGCGTACGTAAATCACCAAGGGGGCTCGAAATCCAGACATCTACAGCAGGAAGCCATACAATTGTTCACATGGGCGGAAATCAACCTGAAATCCCTGAAAGCACTTCATATCAAAGGAGTACAGAACGTTCAAGCGGATTGGTTGAGTCGTCAATCGATAGATCCACACGAATGGAGTCTCCATCCGGAGGTATTCAGAGTGCTCACAATATCATTCGGAGTACCGGTGATAGACCTGTTCGCGACGAGAGAGAACCGGAAAACATCCCGGTACATGACAAAGACAAACGACAGCTGCTCGGAAGCGGTAGACGCCCTAAATCAACGTTGGCCAAGAGGCCTCCTGTACGCATTCCCACCGACTCCGCTCTTAACCAGAGTGGTAGCAAAGATAATCACGCAAGCGGCACACGTGATCCTCGTAACCCCATGGTGGCCGAGGAGACCGTGGTTCTCGGACCTGGTAGAACTGAGCCTAGAAGCTCCAATCACCCTCCCATTACGACCGGACTTGCTGTTGCAGGGCCCTCTTCACTGCGATTCGATCGCAATGCTAAAATTAACAGCATGGCACTTGAAAGCTCAGCATTAAGGGGGGCGGGGTATTCAGAGGCTGTTTTGACAACGTTACAACAGGCTAGGAGGCCTGCAACGAGAAAATCATATGGGGCCACCTGGAAAGTTTTTGCTCTCTGGGCAATGGACAGGGGGTTAGACCCATGTTTGGCTCGGGTTCAGACCATACTACAATTCCTTCAGGAGGGGTTAGAAAAGGGATTGCGCCCGAACACATTGGCACGACAAGCCTCTGCCATTTCTTCGGTTCTGCAATCCATCTCTGGCAGGAGGTTCTTACCTCACAAACACATCAACCAATTCCTGAGGGCTGCCAGGAATATCTCCCCTCCGGTAATCCATAGATGCCCCTCCTGGAGCCTCAGTTTAGTTCTAGACGCCTTGACAGGACCCCCATTTGAACCGCTTAAACACGTCTCCCTGTACATGCTATCCCTCAAGGTAGTATTTCTGGTAGCGGTTACATCTGCCAGAAGGGTTTCCGAATTGGGAGCCCTGTCGATGGAGGAAAATTTTTGCATCTTTAGTGAACATTCAGTGACCCTTAGAATGGACGAGGCGTTCATTCCTAAAGTAAATTCTACTTTCCATAGGGCCCAAGAAGTGATTTTACCTTCCTTCTGTCCGAAACCTTCACACCCTAAAGAGAAAGTCTGGCACACCTTAGATGTGAGAAGAGCGCTTAAGATCTATTTGAGAAGGACCAGATCTATTCGAACTACTTCAGCCTTATTTGTTAATATTAGGCCCTCTTATGGGGGCAAGAAGGCTTCCAAGTCTCTGATCTCACAATGGGTTCGCCAGTGTATCATTGAGGCTTATAAAGCCAAACAGAAGGTTCCCCCTCTTCAGATTTGGGCTCACTCGGTAAGGAGTGCAGCCACCTCCTACGCTTTTAAAGCCAGAGCATCCTACGCAGAGGTATGCAGGGCGGCCACTTGGTCCTCCCTGCATACGTTTGTGAAACACTATAAGTTGGACCTGTTCAGATCCGCAGAGGCGGCGTTTGGCAGGAGGGTCTTACAAGCGGTCCTGGAGGCTCCCGGGACTGTTTGTTCCCACCCTTAGTTTTGGAGCTGGGGTACATCCCAGCGGATCACTGCCAGGAGTCAGAGGGAGAAACAAAAATTGGTCACCTACCTCGGTGAATTTGTTTCTTCTCTGACGAGCTGGCAGTGATCCGGCCCTCCCTGTCAAACAGAACACGGATATTGGGGGGGCCCTCCAGGGGTGTAAGATAAACAGGTAGTTGGTTATATAGTTATTAGCAGTTACAGTTATGAAGTTAAAAAAAAAAAAAAAAAAAAACAAAAAAAAAACATAGATTGTAAGAAGAAGCTGGTTTTTGTTCCCTGAACATCTCACTCCCTGTACAGCGGGACATGCGCTTAACTGGAAAAGAACGCTTTAATGTTGTGTTAAGTATTCCAGAAGTGGACAAGTGCCTCGGCTTGGATACAGACTGACCAAAATGGCGGGCAGCTCCACGCATGCGCAGAAGGTTTCTTCTTTCTTCTGCCTCCTGACGGTCATCCGCAGAGCTACCCAGCGGATCACTGCCAGCTCGTCAGAGAAGAAAAAAATTCACCGAGGTAGGTGACCAATTTTTGTTTCTGATTGGCATGCTGGGACTACAAGGTAACATGGCGGTGGTCCCAGCATGCGCGCACACGCAGGCTGACAGCACAGGTCCTTTGAAAGTTACAGTGGTGGCAGAAGCATCAAGCAGCAGCGAGTGAACAGGCAGCAAGGTGGGTGGGTGACCAAGAGACAAGCAGTCAGCAGGCAGACAAGTGGACAAGCAGAGGGAGCGGTGTTATTTCCTCCCCCTGCCCAGGCTGCGGTGGGGGTGAGGAGGTATAGTAAAAACTCTCAATTTAGCTCCCCGCCTGCAATCCTGACCTCCCCTCCTCCCCCCCCCCCCCCCCCCCCCCCCCGCACTAGCTCCCTGCATCCAGCCACTATACATTATGGCAATATGCATTAGTACATTCATCATAGCACTCTCTCCATAGGGCAAAACGGCATTTGAAACCTCCCATTTCTCAAAAACCACACACCGAAATATTACAAGCCACCAGACCCTAACTAACCTTCCCATTGATTTTTTTCCTACCACCTTCACCTACATTAAAAAAAAAATCTCACAAATGAGCATTCCCCTCGAAAACATACGGTCACCAACCTGGAAATAAAGTACCTGGACAATCCAATGCAAATGCATTGATGCCATTGTGCTGGAACTCCCACCCGCCTTAACCAACAGAGCCGCGACCGTGGCTCTGTAATACGTCAAACTACTGCTTACTGTGGCTGCTAGCTTTGTTGTCTTTGCTACTCTGTCTTCTGCTTGCCTATTTAGCATCCTTCTTCAGCACCTTAAGTGTTAAAGATGCATGTTTGACCAGTGTCTGCTATAGTGGGAGACATCTAGTGAGACTTGTAAGAGTTAAGACAAGGTGTATTGACTTCCTTCTGTGGCTCAGAAAACTACAGAATTTTTACCTAATCCGAATATATGGTCTTAACAAGGAAATGTCAAAACATTAATGAAAAAGCTTTAAATGACTTCAAAATCTCTATCAAGATTAATTTAATGGTTCTGTAATCCTGTTGGCAGAGAGGCATATTTTAATAATGATTTTAGTGAGAAAAGCAAGGATAAAAAGCTGGGCAGGTTTGAGCTGCAACCACTCAGGGACAATTGTCTACATGTATGGTGGGAGGGTTGCCTTTTCTATATTTGCGCGTTGTCAGCAGAAAATTAAAATAATGCCCTGCACAAAAAAGGGGTACTCATGAAGCTAGCAGCAATTTGGATTTGCCAGAATTGCCTGGTTTCACCTTGTTTCGAAGGGTGATCCTGGCAATGAGCTCTATGAAGCTGATTCCTATAACTGCGCTTTGTTGACATGGTCCTGCTACTTCTACTAAAGGCAATACAAGACTTCTCATTGGCATCCGTGAGAGATGAGCCAGGCTTTTATGGAAGACTTGTTTATTTCCATTACAGGCTACATTCAAAGTTCTCCCCTTTACCTTCTGCAAGACAACAGGTCTTATGATTATTATGTTTTAAAACTGCTCCAGCTGGTAAAAGCCTTCTAACTAAGTACAGAGGCTCCTGAGAAAGCATATTGGTATTACTATACACAGACATTGGGGAAATTATTTAATTTTCTATATCTTAAATGGAGTATTAATTCTTATACTTTCCATAGTCTACTTGCATAGGTTTGATGCAACCTAGGATTAAGTCTGTCTTTTTTACAGACTATCTGCTTTGAATGGAATGAACGTGGATGAGCCATATGAAAATCTAATGAAAGACAAAGGAGGCCTGGAAGTGTCAAGAATGACTAACTTGGGAACGCTTAAGCTAGGGGAGAGTAAAAACATGAACATTTGGATAGAGTAAGTTTACTTTTATAATATAACTTATTGCTGATTTCCCTTCATGCAGTATTGCATATCCTCAACATTTTGGCACCTTTCAGGTGTCATACAAACATGATACCCTTTGTGTTGCCCCCAAATTGCTAGTGGCTTTTCAGTTTTCATTAGACCTCTTCAAATGAAGCACAGTAAAACAGGGACAGTCTATGGTTGAACAGATAAAAGGTATCTTGATATTTGTAGTAAAAAGTTCAGTTACCTTAACCCTCAACACTCTTCTGTGTTGGGTAAGTGGCTTATGAAACTTGGTTCACTTTTATTCCAACTAGATTGTCAGAACTCAGGACTCCTGGCTTCCAGCCTCTCCACCCCACTCTAATCCAGAAGGCTATGCTCCCTTCATAGGCAACTCAAAAGTCCTGGTTCTAAGCCTGTTCTCCTCTCCCCTGCTCTCAACCTTGTAACAGACAACCCAAGAGTCTTGGGTCCAAGTCACCCCTCTAACCCTGTAGCCTCCACTCCCCTCACAGAGAACTCAAAAGTCCTGGGAAATACAATGCTTGTCTGTATGTGTCATATGGAACAGAAGTGTGTGTGTGGAATGACAAAAGAAACAAATAAAACAGAACAGGAAATGGAATAACAGGGAGGGGGAGGCTATTGGGAGTCAGATATGGTAAGTGGGTAAAACGATAGGGTTGCTTCCTCAGATATCCCATCAGTCTTCTGAATCTGTTGTTTTGCTCAGAACCTTATTATTGTAACTATTTCTAATTCCTCTTGTCATTTCACTCACTCACTTAATCCTGCACCCTTTTTGTATTTTTTGCTGTCATTCCAACCATTCCACTTACTGCATCTGGTGCCTTCCTCATTTCACACTCTTGTACTCCCAAAGATGCAACTGTGTTGTATAATTTCACAATCACTTAATTGTATGTTGGAATGACAAGAGTATTTGTTTAGAAATTGGCATTGCTGTTGCCTCCATTCTCCCAGGAGATCCTCCTGGACGGCCAGTAAAACAGTAGGGTTAGATCCCCGCCACTACCAGTAGGAGGCAGACGTCCTGATTTTCTGGAGTATGCTCAGAGGGATCTAACCTCTAAGCTCCAGTTGTTTGTCTGCCTCCACACTGGTAGGAAGCAGATGAGCTGCTTCCATCACAGACAGAAGTTAGAAGCAGCCTGCAAATTGGAAAACATCACAAGTCTCTTGGGGAAAAGCCTCCTGGTGCCAGGGAGGGAGGGATTCCCCTCCCTGTTAACCCCCTTCCTTAGGAGGGGTTTGGAGGATTGGATCCGGGTGCTCCCCTCTCCAGTTGACGGGGGGGCTCCGCAGAGCGGGTTTAGCAGTTCCCTAAAGGGTTCTGCCTAGTGGTCCCACAGGACCCTACCCCCACTAGAGCCTAGAGCGGCCATGGCAAAATGACATCTGCCACGGCACAGGGCCCGACAGCACCAGATCATCCAGCCTCAGAACGAGCTCAAGCAGGCAAGTTCCAGATCATCCAGCCTCAGAACGAGCTCAAGCAGGCTAATCCCCAGCTCGCTGCTCAGGGTTCCAGCGGCTCCCTACCATCAGCGGCTCCCTACCATCGGCCCCAGGAGGATCCAGTGCCAGAGCGCTGCAGTGGCCAGAAGGGCTTCTGGTCAGCTCTCCTTATGGCGGCTCCCAGCCCGGCGCGCAGTATCAGGCTAGGCCCCGGCTCGCTCCTCCCTTCACCCCCCAGGTCGCTCAGAAAAGCGGCTGCGCGGAAAGCAAAAGGAGAATGGCCACAACGAGGAGAATGGTGCCGGCGGACACAGGCACAGCAGCAGACTCAGCAGTGCCCACAGAAACAGTAAGCCCCCTGCGTGCCCCTTCCCCGGCCCAGGACCCACATATAGAGGTCTTCAGAGAGATCCTCTGAATTAAAACGCAAACGATCTCCTCCTAAGCCCAAAAAAGCCTGCCTCTATAAGGGCTGCCCCAAGGGCGCCGGCAAAGGCAAGCTCCCCCTGCCCAAGAAACCACGCAAGGCCCCTAGACTCCCCCGTCTCGTCGGGCAGCCTCAGAGGAGGTGAGGTCCGTTCACTCCTCTGAAGAGGAAGAGACCTTAGCTAGGGGTTAGAGAGAGGAGGAAAAGGCTTCCCTCATAGCAGCCAGTGAGGAGGAAGAGGAAGCGTCAGAGACCCGCACCTCGGACAAGCATCAGGCCTCTGAGGAAGAGAGCAGTTGCTCCTCCCTTGAGGAGGGAAAGATAGAGGAGCCAGGGATCTAAGCTTCATCAGACCCTGATAGGCAGTTCCCTAGTAAGTACAGAGACCAGATCTTTGACCTGGTCATAAAGGCACTTCACCTCCGACAAAAGAAAGACAAGCACGAGTCCTCGGAGGAGGAGAATGAAGGAGAATATATTCCACTAACTAGAGCCAGAGACAAGGGGATGGCTTTAGATAAAGCCGATTAAAAAATTATCAATAAGGAATGGCAGCTCCCTAACAAGGCTTGCAAAATGAATAAAACCCAGCTCTACTCCATCACTAAAAGCAAGGAGACCCTCCTCACCATCCCCAAAGTAGATGCTGCAGCAGCATCCCTCGCCAGAAACTCCATTTCCTGAACCAAGGGAGAGTGCTTCCCCCAGGACCCTACTGACAAGGGAATAGAGTGTAACCTAAGGAGGAATTTTGAGGAAGTAGCCTCAATCATAAAAATGGCCACCGTCACCTCCTACTTTTCAAGAGCCCTTATGACTTGGATCAAACGGGCCAGGAATCCTCGAGTCTTTATGAAAATAACTAGGATCCTATCCACCAGAATCCAGTTGGCCTATGCCTTTATAGCAGATTCATCCACTGATACCCTCCGCTGGGCATCACCGGCGGCAGCATCCAACGTAGCAGCCCGCCGCCTCTGGCTCAGGTCCTGGAAAGGAGACACCACAGCCAAAAATGCCCTAGTGGGGAAGGGAACCTTTCCAGGGGGCTAAACTCTTCGGCATCTGCCTGGATAAAGTCCTCGCAGACGCTGCAGATAAATCCAAAAGACAAACCCTGCAAAGCTTTGGGATCTTAAAAAAGCCTTTTTGTGGAGGATACTCTCCAGCAGGTGGCACCAGAGGACCTTTCTACCCACACAGAAGAAGCCAGCAGAAATACAGGCCTAGATGGCACAAAGAGAAGGGAGCTGGGAACAGAGCCAAGCACACACAGGGCTCTGGATGCCCCAAGATGGACACATGACTATGGAGCCTTCCCTCCTCAGGACCGTACGACCCTAGGAGGCAGGCTACAACTGTTTGCGGAGAAATGGCTAGACTCCACCTCAGACGCATGGGTCCTCCGAACCATACAGAGGGGATATACAATCGAGTTCTCCCGCTTCCCTCGACACTCCTACTGTGTCTCAC
Source organism: Sphenodon punctatus (assembly GCA_003113815.1). NCBI lineage: Eukaryota > Metazoa > Chordata > Lepidosauria > Sphenodontia > Sphenodontidae > Sphenodon > Sphenodon punctatus. The sequence continues at coordinate 4,019,587 of QEPC01005822.1, read as the reverse complement.
CAGTCTCCAGCAACACAAACACTCTGCAATGCAAACAGAAACAGACAGACTCCCGTCCATCGGAGCCATAGAACCTGTACCATCGCACGAAAAGGGGTCCGGACTCTAATCCATTCTGTTCCTTGTACCAAAGAAGTCATAGGAATTCCGTGCAGTCCTTGACCTCAAAATCCTAAACCGCTCCTTTAAAGTTAGAAGATTCAAGATGGAAACCCTCCAATCCATCCGCATTGCGATCGTGCAAGGCGAGTGGTTGACTTCCCTTGGCCTCAAGGAAGCATACTTGCACTTTCCCATCCTCCTATCTCACAGACAGTGGCTCAGGTTCACGTATGCCCGGCAGCACTGGCAATACACGGCCCTGCCCTTCAGCCTCACCCCCTCACCCAGGACATTCACGAAGGTCCTGATCCCCCTCATTGCGCACCTGCAGAAAGAGGGCATCAAGATCCACCCATACCTCAACGACATCTTCATTCGGTCACTCTCCTACAAGCAGGCGTTGATAGATGTCCGCAGATCCATCAAGTACCTACAAAAACATGGCTTCTTAATCGACCTGAAGAGCAGCCACCTGAATCCCTCCCAAACTCTAGAACTTCTGGGGGGGATCTTCAACACCCTCAGTTACAAGATCTTCCTTATGCAACAGAGGCAAGAAAAACTCCGACTCCTGATCCGACAGATTTCGAAAGCCCTCAAGGCCAGACTCACAACCCTCGCCAGCCTGCCTGGGAATCCTGCATTGGGTCAGATTCCACTCCAGACCACTCCAGCAGTTTCTACGTCCATGGCAGGACCGCCTGACACAGGGAGGAAACTCATGGATTACAGTCCCAGCATCACTCAAGAACTCCCACTTGTGGGCAAAGACGGACCGATTCAAACTGGGTGTCCGTCTCTCAGATCCCAACAGGACAGCTGTGACAACCAACGCGATTCTCCTAGGCTGGGGAGCGCACTCGTAGGGCAGGACGACACAAGGCAAGTGACTTCCTTGGGAGGAAAGGCATCACATCAGCTGGCTGGAGCTACAAGCGATTTATCTAGCCCTTCGAGACCTAGCTCTGATCCTTCAAGGAAAACATGTACTGGTGTACACGGACAACATGGTGGCAAAAGCATACATAAATCACCACGGGGGTCCTCGATACGAATTTCTCCACCAGCAGGCAACCGCCCTCATGAAGTGGTCAGAAAACAACCTGAAGTCCATCAAGGTGGTTCATATCACCGGAAAAAAGAACACTCAAGCCGATTGACTAAGCTGGGAAAAGATCGACCCGGGAGAGTGGGTTCTCCACCCGACAGCGTTCGAGACCATAGCCAGCTTCTTCGGGTGACCAGAAATCGACCTGTTCGCATCACCAACCAATGCGAAGACCGAGATCTTCATATCCCGATTGCCAAGTGCCAGTGTTTGACGCACTGAACCTGACCTGGCCTCCAGGTCTTCTGTATGCCTTCCCCCCCATTTCCCTCATACACAGGACTGTGACAAAAATCAAAAAAGGAGCGGCTGACCACCATCCTGGTGACCCCCTACTGGTCACGACATCCATGGTTTGCGGACATTCAAGAACTGAGCTCGGAACACCCCCCCCCCCCAGACTCCCAAGCATCCCCAACCTCCTGTCTCAGGGACCTATCTTTCACAACAACCCTGAAGCTAACCGTGGAAGTTGAAAGGAGGGCGCTGAGAAAGTTGGGCTACTCCCATCAAGTCCTGGACACCATGCTTCAGTCTAGGCATCCAGCCATGAAATGCATATACCAGAGTACCTAGGCTACCTTTTGCCAGGAGGTGTGAAAACAGGGAAGTTAGACCAGCTAAGGCCCCCATTAGGGTTATTTTAGATTTCCTCCAGGAAGGTCTAGACAAGGGGTTAAAGCCCAACACGCTCCAGAGACAGGTAGCAGACCATACTATGCACGGTCAAGGGCGCCAGGGTAGCAAAGCACCCCCATATTGTCTGTTTCCTAAATGCATCAAGAGCTATCTCCCCTCCGGTGGCTCACCGATTCCCCACATGGAACCTAAATTTACGCCTCAGGGCTCTAACCAAGAAACCCTTTGAACCTCTGAGAGGTATCCTTTTATTACTTGTCCCTCAAACTGACCTTCCTCAGGCATCACCGCAGCTCGTCGACTCTCCGAACTTAGTGCACTTTTTCCATGGACCCTGCCTTCTGCTCCTTTAAGGAGTCCTCAGGCTAGACCTAGCCTTTTCCCCTAAAGTAGACACCCACTTCCACAGGGAACAGGAGGTCATTCTTCCTTCCTTTTTGCCCCAAGAGGAGCAGCAACCTCACAGGCCTTTAGAAATTTGACCTCCTATGGGGAAATCTGTTGTGCAGCGACCTGGTCTTCAGTGCACACCTTTACGAGGCACTGCAAGATCCCGTTGCACGAATCAACCGATGTGGCTTTCGGGAGACGGGTGCTACAGGCAGTGCTATAGGGGGTATATCTAATCCTTTTCCACCTAACACCCCCTTCTTCCTCCCTCCATTCCCCCCTCCCACCCCACATATTTTAGGACTGGGACACCGCTTTGGAACGTCCCTACTGTTTTACTGGCCGTCCAGGAGGCTCTCCCAGGAGAAAGGAAAATTGGGTTCTTACCTTCTGAATTTTCCTTCTATGGGAGATCCTCTTGGACGGCCAGTCCCACCTGGAGTGAGGAGTGACTGAGGTGCCTTGATCACGGACACATAGCTTAGTACCCGTTCGACCCTACAACCACACCCCCGTTGGGAGGGGGTGTAGGGAGTTTTAGATCACAGTTTTAAATTGATGATAAAGTTTTTCTCTAGTTGCAGAAAATTTTCCAGTTCAGCATAGGTTGAGCAGTGTGAAGTAACACTTGAAACTACTGGAGCTTAGGGGGCTAGATCCCTCTGAGCATGCTCCAGAATCAGGACGTCTGCCTCCTACTGGTAGTGGCGAAGATCTAACACTACTGTTTTACTGGTCGTCCAGGAGGATCTCCCACTGAAGGGAAATTCAGAAGGTAAGAGCCCAATTTTCCTTTCCTTCCAGTGACCATTCCGTTTTATTAATTTCAATGCATACCCAACTTAGTTTGAATTAAACATTTGTATACAACTTTACCCAGCTTCACTGTGCTCTGGGAGGGCAGTGGAGACTAGTGGGTAAGAGGGACGGTTGTGAGTCATTAGTCAGCTGTCCCATTCTCCCCAATTGAAATGAAAAGACAGAGGGAGTGAGGGGCCAGTTCACACCTTCCTGTCCCCAGCTTTAGTGTTGCCCACAACCTGCGAAGAGGATTGGAGCTGAAAGACGAAGGCGCAAAGTGTGGGTGCATGGAGCCTAACTTGTAAGTGAGCACAATATGCGAGACTTCACTATGTCTTCACTGCTAACGTGGCACGGAAGTTAAGGCGAGCGCCTTAACTTGCAATTTCCATGCTTTTTAGTGCATGATCGAATTTGCAAGATCCTGAACTCTTCTTGTAAACCAGAGGTTTTTTTTATTATGGAATATCCAAGTTTTTTGTTAAATACAATGCAGTGGAGAAATTTTGTCCTGCTTGCGCAGTAGAATGCCAAGCAGTGTAACCACTATGGGAGCAGGGCTTAGGGGAAGCTAAGGTGGAAGAGCTGCTTCCTTCAGTTTAGAAGGTTGTTACTTCCTCCAAATAGCAAGTAAGGCAAGGCTGGATTTTTACTGGTAGCTCCTTGCTTTATTAAGAATACAACAACTTTGGTTCCATTTAAGCATTGCAAACTTCCAAAAACTGATCACTATCCTCTCTCTAGTGCATGGCTTGTACAGGAGTCTTCCACTCTACTCACCACTGTCAGAGCTCTTTTCCTTGATCAAGACTGGCACTCTGCTTTTTATAAGGACCTCCCCTTGTACAGGACCCCCTGGCTAGTTCATTCCTTGTACAGGGCTCCCTGACTGCTGTGCCCATGTACAGGACTCTCCCCCTGGCATAATGCTGTCCAACCTGCAGCTCTCCCCCTGTATGAAGCTCCCTCACTCAGTTCTCCTCTGTCCAGGGCTCTCTCCCAGCACAATTATGGCCATTATTCTGCAGCTCTCTGTCTCTACAAAACTCCCCCACTTTACTCTCCCTTGGACAGGGCTCCCTTTCTTGCACAATGCTGCCCACTCTGCAGACCGTCCCTTATACTGGGTTCCATATTCTGTATCCCCAGTAAAGCTGCTGCCTGTAAAGTGGTCCCTCTGTGCATGGTTTTCACTATGGAAGCTATTTACAGAGGCTCTGCCCCTACTCTCTCCCCTTAATGCCCCCCCCCTTGTGTATGCTCCGTCCCTTCCTGCTCCCCCATAGGATTTCCCTCCCTGGGCTGAGGCTCCCTCTTAGAGTCCTTCCAAGAGGACTACATTTTCTGCTCTGCCACAGGGCTGTTCTGCACAAGACCCCACTTTCTCCCTGCCCCCCTCCTGCAGAAAGCCCACTGTATCAGCTCAGAGCACCCGCTTTACCCTTCATTCCTTAGTTGGGTTGGGAAAATCGAACGGAGAAGTGCTGAAAGATCAACTCCATCCTGCCTGTAGCCTCCTGTCCCTGTCTCCAGGATAAACCTCTACCCTCTTCCTGCACCTGGCACCATCCCAGGCAAACCAGCGCTCTGGCCCCAGCCATGCTCCTCCAGTGGGACACCCCATTGGAGCCTCAGCCCAGACACCCCACATTTTTGGAGGGGGAAGGGCTGTCATTGAAATCCATGGGGCAAAATCAACCACCCCAAATATCACTGCAGGATTTGCTGGCTCTGTTGTTTAGCCATCTTGACGTCCCTGGCCCCCAAACTGAAGCACCTGCTGTGCAGGATCAGGTCAGAATGACTTTCAGCTCTTTCCCTTCTGCAGGCCTTGCTCTCGTCCTCTCCCCACCAGATCAGCTCTAAACATGACTGACCAGTCACTCACACTGCCCCCCTGGGAGCTGCAATTCCTTCTCTTTCCCCAGCATTGATAGGCTCTGGCAAGCAGTGCCTACTGGGAGTTTTAGTTCCCAGTATTCAAGACTGTTGGCTTTTAAACAGTCTCTGCATTACATATAGAATGTTGCAAGCACTCCGCACTCAGAATGGTCTCCATAGGCTAACATTGAATTTTCAAGATGTCATAAGTTTAAAAACTACTAACCGGATTTACAAAAAGTAAACCAGAAGGCACCCCCTGGCAGCTTCCTTGAATTTTCTGAAAGGCTTATACCTCCTCCCAACCAACACAAAACCCCTTTACCCTGCCGAGATCGAGACAGTCTAACTTTTGGAAAAGATAGACTTCAAAGTGCAGTTTTCAAACTATGATATCTCAGTTGTTATCCAACCGATTTGGCTGAAATTTGGAAAGTTTGAACCGCTTACTCTGGTGATCCTTCACCCCAATCCTAACTTTAATCATGTCAATTTTATAATGAATAGAATGTTCGGGCTTTATAATTTATTTCAAAGCATTTATATCCCGCCCCTCCTGCAAAGCAGCCCGGAGCGTGCAACATGCCTTAACTATATAGTGTGGCTCCTGCCACTCTATAATTTAACTATGCTGTTTTTGTTTGAGACTATAGAGGTATAGTATATATGTTGAGTTTATTGTCATAACCAAAAGGTTGAAACAACACATACAAGAATAAATAAAATAGAATACATTAAAAAAAAAAAAAACCTTCATCAATACATTTTACTAGCAATTAAGGACCACCGGGCTGTTTTTAATGGCACGCGTCTAGGCGCCAAGGCATGAGCCAGATTAACAATCTTCCATATAGATGGGTCATGCTCGATAGCCGGAATAAAGACAAGGTGATGCTGAATATCCAAGTACTCCTTTCCCACCAAAATGGGGGACAGTCGTTTACACCTTACCTCTTCAGTATGCCTACAAACAAATAGTGGGGGAGATATTCCACCTGTCCTGAACCACATGAACAAAACCTAAGCTCATAAGGGATCTGATTGTATCTTCCCTGAAATACACTTGAGGGTATCAATTGGAAATGCAAGAGCATCAGATCCCTACGTACTGTAAAGTTACTGACGTTAGTAAGATATTTTTCTAATTTATATATTTGCTTAAATTTACAATACCAAGGGACCACCCTTAATAGAGAGAAGGCTCCCATATCCATCTGGGCATAACTATCATTCAGCCTGATTCTTAAAATCTTCTTGGCGCATTTCATGGAGAGACTGTCAAAGTTAGAGGGTGAAAACCCAACTTTTCTTAGCATTATGGTCAGATCTCGCCTCCATAATGTGCCGTATCTGGAATACAATTGTTCTAACCAACATAATTTGGGAAGGCGGTAGCCAGGCATCGTCCGTATCCAAAGCCAGTATGAGAATATATGGCAAAAATATATGGCAGTGTCTATCGTTTTGCCTCCACCCATCTCAGCCCTAATCATACAGGTGGGCGTATGACTGGGAACCCCAAGGATAGATTGCAAATCCTTGTTTTGAAAAATCTCAAGTGCAGTTGCAAACAAATGTCCCCAAATTTCAGCCCCATACAAGGTTTAAGGACATAATTTATGTTCCAGCAGACTTGGGGCAGGTTTCACCAATCTTCCCCCCATTAGATCTCTAAAATTTGAGCAGAATGTTTGAAGATTGTACCATCTTTAATTTAATTAAATCAATATGCTTATGCCAGCACCCAGAAGAGAAGGTAAGTCCTAAATACCTAGAACTGGTAACCTGTTTTATGCTGGTACCATCCATACCCCAGGAAGAGATCTGGTAATGCATTTGAAAGACTAATACCTTAGTTTTATCATCATTAACTAATAAGTGATTGACTTAGCAAAATGTACCAAGCCCCTCGTGTAGCCATCTTATACCAATTTCTGCATTAGAGAGCAGCACCATATCATCTGCATAAAGCAATATAGACAGCCTTCAGCCAGCAACTGATAAGGGATACAAATAATCACCCTGGAGCTGAGACTATAGAGGTGCAGTCACACAAAATCTGAGTCCTGAGAGAAGGGAAGTTCGTGTTGGCTTCTCCTGTGGGTCAGGTTTGTTTGAATGCACCCTAGTTCTTATTAAAACCCTCTAAGAGAGCCCACTATGCTTGCTTGCCAGTATAGGCTAAATGATCTGTATAGGAAGCTTTGACAGTTCCAGGAACTGGTCTTTCCCTGCATATTACTTGAGAAGGTGTAGGAGACAGTAAAAGGCAGATAGGAGAATAGATGGGAAGGATCAGTGCTGAACAATTTTTCCTCACATGCACAGATGATCTTGTACAATTAGTCAACATAAAGAGTCAATCAGTGTCTATCGTATAAAACAATCAAAGTTCTGGCAGTTATTTCTTGAATAAAACATTAAAAAATGTAAGTTTACACAAATCTCATGCCCTCCAAAGTGGTTCCTAATCTTTTGGTTTGTGTCACCTCATTCTCTGTGGGTCCTGGCCAGTCACTCTGATCAGTTTGTGGCCAGCAGGAGACAGCCTTGGGTCCTGTTTGGCTATATCGACCATGGGACCACCCTCAGAACTCGAGTTAGTCTGCTGCCTCCAACCAGGAAGGAGTGCAGCGAGCTTGCAGGCCATCATCTTCTGCTTCAGAGCTTTAGGCCGGATCAACCCCTGCAGACAGGGGGACTCGACAGAGTTTCTCCCGTCAAATACAGATGGCTCCAAACCTTCTTCCTAACCCTGCCTGGCAGCGTAGGACTGGAGAGAGAGAGAGGCCCCGCAACAGCAGTGCCTGAACTCTGGGACATAATAATAATAATAATTAATAAATAGTTTATTGTTTAACCTGTAGGTTTCCAACAAATCCAGATTATAAATAGATTTACAATTTAAACACACAACTTAAATACAAATAGAATATAAGTTAATCAAGGTACAAATAATAACTTTAAACAAATAACAAGGGGGTGCATATTTAAATGCACATACCCCAATACTCCACAAAATCTAAATTAAGAACACACCAATCCTTCAAACTAAAACCATAATAATAAACTTAATTCTTAATCCCCTAGACACCGCCGTGTTCATAAAACATGAACGTATCTGAATTGCACGACTGCAAAAGCGTGCAGCATCCCTTGATTTTGGTGAGTCCACTGGGCTAAGAAATTTTGCCAATACCACGTAATCAGGTAGCTTATCCCCCTCGCTGTACCCAAGCAGAAAGCGGCTCCTTGGAAGTTCAGTGGCCAAGCAATGAAAGAAAACATGTTCGCTGGTCTCCAATAGACCCGAGTCAACAGTAGACAAACCCTTTCTCCCCTCGGGACACCCCGATAACACCCCTCAAGAATTGCGGAGGAGTGAACATTCAATCTAAACTTGGTAAAAGCCACTCAAGCGTGCGAGTAAGGCCATGAAAACAAGTAGTCCTTAGGGTAAGTTACCAGAACCAGGTCTTTATAAAAGGGGGGCAACGCCTTGCAACTCCAGCAAAGAATGTTCCACTTGCCGGGTTTGGTCTGAAATTTGCTGTTTGACTAAAGAAACTGCTCACCCCAAACCCTTAGCCCTTAAATACTGCTTAGAGAGGCCTAACTTGGATACTTCCAGGGATAACCTCTTGTCCCAGGATTCCAAGAGACCATCTTGAATAACAATAGATAACAAAATATTAGTAGACATAGAGAAAACCGTTAACTTGAGCCAAAGTTTGATTGAACGCAACAACAGGGTTGTATAGACCAGAGAACAAGAAGTTTCGGCCCATGATAGTACTAGGGGAGCACCCCGGGGAACTGCCAAAATAGCTCTCAAAAGCCTAGCCTGTACCACTTCCAGTTTGGGCAAGTACTCCAAACCCCAAACTGGAAATGCATAGGAGATAGAACCCAGGACCTTTGCCTGGAATAATTTCAACACTGGAGTCACCAGCTTTCCCCCCCCCCCCCCCCCCCCTTGCCATAGAAGAACTCTGGGACACCAGCAGCTTCCCACAAAGGGGCAGAGTGGGAGAGAACCCATCCCAAGGGGAAAAACTCCACCTAACTGAGCCATGGGGAAGGGAAGAGCAACAAAGGACAAGCTGAAAAGCCCCCCTGCTCAAAGCAGGGATTCAGCTTGGGAGGAGGAAACCCCTCGCCCTACCACCAGGAACCCCAAGTTTTAGCACTGCAAATCTCAGTGCTCAACAACATGCTTCTGTCCCTGGAGAAATTCGACAGCCGCCTCTCCACAAAGAAGATCGGCCACCCTAAAAGGCAAGACAAAGGAAAGCAAAAGCACTCTCCCTTCCCTTCCTGCCAAAGAGTCTACAAGGGCAGATCCCGGCAAGGCAAAGGCAAGATCCCTGCAAAAAAAAAGGGCAAACTCCTCTTGCTGAGTCTGAAAGGGAATCCCCTTATTTAAGGACCAGACTGACCTCCAACAGGGCATAGCTGCCCTAACAAACAACTCATCTAACCAAGGAGAACAGGAGGAAGGAGAGGAACATAGTGATCGCTCGGGTGAATAAAGATAATAAAACTGAGGATGTCATAATGCCTCTATGCAAATCAATGGTGCGATCGCACTTCGAATATTGGGTGCAGTTCTGGACACCCCATCTCAAAAAAGACATCGCTGAACTAGAAAAGGTACCGAGAAGGGCAACAAAAATGATCAAAGGCATGGAAGGGCTCCCGTATGAGGAGAGGCTTGGTAGGTTGGGTCTCTTCAGTTTGGAGAAGAGAGGAGATATGATAGAGATCTATAAAATCATGAGTGGTGTGGAACTAATAAACGAGCAGTTACTTACCCTCTCAGCTAGTACTAGAATTAGGGGACACTCCATGAAATTCACAGGTGGCAGAGTAAAAAGAAACAAAGGTATTTTTTTTCCACTCGGCGTACAGTTAGGTTGTGGAATTTACTGCCAGAGGAGGTGGTCAAGGCCAGTAGTATAGCTGAGTTTAAAAGAAGTTTGGACAAGTTTCTGGAAGATAAGTCCATTAGCAGCTATTAACCAGATAGGATTGGGGAACAAAATCCTTTACTCTCGGAAGCCTCAGGATGACCCACAGGGAAATGATAGCATGGTGACCTGTTGGGTGCTTCTCCCAGGCCCCAATGATTGGCCACTGTCTGAGACAGGATGCTGGGCTTGATGGACCGTTGGTCTGACTCAGTATGGCGCTTCTTATGTTCTTATATGGGTGCAAAGAATCAGGGACCTGAATCTGAGACCCTAGAGGAGGGACAGCTTCCCAACAGTCCAACAAGAGGGGATGGAAAGGAAGAGAATAGGGAACTCGCCTCATCTCTAAGGGAACCCCTATTCAGATTCATTAAAAAGGCTCTCCACCCCAGACCAGCTAGGAGAAGAGGGATTATCCTCCGAATCCTCAGATGAGAACTCAGCTAGAAAATACTTACCAAAATCCCCTGGTGCAAACAAAGGATTCCCCTTCAATAAATCCTTCAAAAGACTGATAAGAGCAGAATGGTCTCATCCAGGCAAGGCAGCGTGACTGTCCAGATCCCAGTACCCATGTACTCCATTGCCAAACCAAAGTCAGACACGTTTAAGGTCCCCAAAGTTGATGCAGCTGCTGCATTCTTGGCCCGACAATTGGTGTTTCCATTGTGACCTATGCCCTAAAGATCCGTGCAACAGAGGGATGGAAGCTAGCCTTAGAAGGGATTACGAGGCCTCAGCCGCAGGTACTGAGTGGCTAACGTCAAACTATTGCACCAGAGCCCTCCTTAAATGGATACTGCAGGCACAGGACCCTACTTTTATCAACAAAAGAGCCAGAATCCTATCCTTTCTAAACTATTACTGGGCATCTCTTTCCTAACTGACTCAACCACAGACACACTCTCGTGGGCAGCGAAGGCCATGGCCACTAATGGGGCTACCCACAGAAGCCTCTGGCTTAGGTCCTGGAAGGCAGACCCTTGTGCTAAAAATCTCCTGATACCAGGAGCCTTCCAGGGCACCAAATTGTTCTGTGTGTGTTTAGACAAAATTCCGGAGGAAGTGGCAGATAAGTTAAAGAAGCATTCCTTCCAGCAGTTTTGTCCCCAGGGGAGGAATTTTTGTCCCTATAGTAGGCCATCCACCTCATACGGAAACTTTCCAAGACAAGGAGACTTCTCCTTTCCCCAGAGGACAACAGGGGGCAAGCTAGATGGCAACAGAGAGGCAGATCCTCCTCCCAGAACAAACCAAACTTCCAAAAGCAGAAACCAAACAGGGACACATGACTATCCTGCTTCCTTGCAAAATAAAAACCCACACATAGGAGGGTGCCTTCTAGAATACGTGCATAAATGGAAAGGGGTAACCTCAGACGTGTGGGTATTAAACACAGTCCCCTATGGCTACTCCATAGAGTTATATCGAGTATCTCAGGTCCGCTTTCTTCTTTTTTTTTTGTAATTTATACCCCGCACCCTCCTGTAACCAGCTCGGGGCAGCTTCCAACAATTTACAAGAGGGGATGGTGTTTTATAGTTGTAAAACACTATAAAAACAGTTTAAAACAATCACAATATTTAAAACAAGGCACGGAAGTTTAAAACAATAAAGCAAGATGGGGGCGAAACCCCCCCCAACCCACCCCCAAAGGCCTGGGTGAACAGCCAGGTTTTACAACACCGCCGAAATGACAATAGGCTTGGGGCCAGGCGGGCTTCCTCTGGAAGGGAGTTCCAAAGGCATAGCCCGGCCACCGAGAATGCCCTCTCCATCGTGGCCCCCTGCTTTACGCGGGGGACCACCAAGAAGGCACCCCTGGCCAACGGCAGGAGCCGCTCTGGGGCACGGAGGGCAAGGCAGTCCCTGAGGTACGAGGGGCCCAGACCGTAGAGGGCTTTATAAATCAACACCAACACCTTGAACCTGGCTCGGCACGCTATTGGCAGCCAGTGCAGAGTCTGGAGTACAGGTGTAACATGTTCCCGATGACCCGTCCCCGTGAGGAGACGAGCCACCGCATTCTGCACTAGCTGCAGCCTCCAAATCAGGAACAAGGAAAGGCCCACGTAGAACGCGTTGCAGTAGTCCAGCTTCGAGGTGACGAAGGCATGGATGAGGGAGGCCAGGTCCAGACTGGAGACGAACGGACGCAGCCTACGCACCAGATACAGCTGGCGGAAGGCAGCTTTAGCGACTGCCTCCACCTGCGCTCCATACGCAGGTCTGCATCCAATATCACCCGCAGACTCCGGACCTGCTGAGCTATAGGAGGGCGAACCCCCCCCCAATCAGGGGGACCACTACCTCCCTTGCTCTCACCACCAACATCACCTCCGTCTTATCGTGGTTGAGCTTCAGTCTGCTCTGCCGCATCCATTCCGCCACGGCCTCCAAACACTGGGATAGCAACGAGACAGCCGGGTCTGGGTCAGTTGAAAAAGAGAGGTACAGCTGAGTATCATCAGCATATTGGTGACACTGCACCCCGAACCCCCTCACGACCTCCCCCCAAGGGCTGCATATACACATTAAATAATAACGGAGACAGAAGGGAACCCTGCGGAACACCGCATGATAAGGCGCGGGGGCACGATGTCTCATCCCCCAACACCACCCGCTGGCTTCTCCCCGAGAGGAATGAATTGAACCATTCAAGAACGATCCCGCCCAGACCCCCCCAGGTCACGCAACCGTCTCAATAGCAGCCCATGGTCCACGGTGTCAAAAGCAGCTGAGAGATCTAGCAGGATGAGAAATGTTGAGCATCCTGCGTCCATCTCCCGGCGGAGGTCGTCTACCAAGGCCACCAACGCCGTCTCAGTGCCATACCCGGGGCGGAACCCAGATTGAAAAGGCTCTAGGAAACCGATGCTGTCCAGATGCGCCTGGAGCTGGAGTGCCACCGCCTGCTCAATAACCTTCCCTAAAAAGGGAAGGTTAGAGACAGGCCGGTAGCTGGCGAGCGCATCCACGTCCAAAGATGGTTTTTTCAGCAGGGCACGTACCACAGCCTCCTTGAGGCAAGGCGACAGCCTCCCCTGCTGCAAGGACGCGTTCGCTACCCTCGCCAGCACCGTCCCCAGCGTCTCCCTGGAAGCTTTTACTAACCAGGACGGGCATGGATCAGGTTCACAAGAAGTGGCCCTCACAGACCCCAAAAGGTCCGCTGCATCAGCTGGCGTCACTTCCTGAAACTCCCCCCACAAAGCTGGACCAGACGGGACCTCCGTCCCCTCGCGCTCTTCCCCTACTGCCCCATATCCAACGTCAGTCAGTCTAAATCCGAGCAATCTTGTCTGCGAAGTAGTTGACAGACTCCTCACAGCGGGCCTGGGACAAGTCCCCATCCAGGCGGAGGGAGACAGGACTGACCAGCCCCCGCACCACCCGGAACAGATCCGCCAGGCGTGACTTCGCAAACGCTATGAGGACAGCAAGGAACTCCTTCCTTGCTGTCTTCACAGCCTCAACATAGGTCCATAAATGGGCCCTATGGAGAAGACAGTCGGAGTCAGATCAAGTCCGACGCCAGCATCGCTCTAGCCTCCTGCCTACACGCTTCATACACCGCAGCCCCTCAGTAAACCAAGGGGTCCTGCGGTGACGAGACAGAGGCAGAGGGCGTCTCGGAGCCACCCTGTCAATGGCTTCCATCTCAGCATGCCCTAAAGCCAGGAAAATACGCAGCCATATTAAACGAAATCAGTCAGCTGCTAAAAATAGGGGCAATAGAACCAGTCCCAGAAATCTCTCAGGGCCTGTACTCAATCCTCTTTCTGGTCCCCCAAAAATCCAGAGATTGAGTGGAGAGCCCTAAGGCAGTTAGGGTATTCGAAGGCAGTAGTCACTACCTTGTTAGTGGACAAACGTAAATCCGCTCGCCATATCTACCAGCATACGTGGAAAACCTTTGCCAGTTGGTATCAAGAACAATCTATAGACCTTTGTTTCCGATGGATCAAGAATTTTGCAAGCAGGACTACAGAAAAGTCTCAGCCCCAATACTCTCGCTCGACAGATGGCGGCCCTAGACAATACACTCAGTTCTAAATCCCAGAAACGACTTTCTCTACATTCGCACATCAAAAATTTTCTGAGAGCCGCTCGTCTTCATTCCCCTCCTGCTGTTCATAGATTCCTTTATTATTATTATTATTATTAAACATTTATAAAGCGCCAGTAACAACCTGGCGCTGTACAGAACATATAATCAGCTGCGGTCCCTACCTGTGGCTTACAATCTAAAAGACAAGGAGGGGGAGACAAGGAGAGGGGACAGCGGGAGAGACATGGGAGAAGACAAACAAACATTCAGGCGGATGCGAAGTCTCAGGTGCGTGTACTTGGCTTGGTTACAAGGTGGTCGGTAGCAGCTGTCAGCAGGGGAGGGCTGACAGTAAGAGCAAGGGGAAAGACTAGAGGGCATTGGGAAAGGCAGCATGGAAAAGGTGGGTCTTGAGGAGGGATTTGAAGGAGCGGAGGGAGGAGGCGAGGCGGACGTCGGCAGGGAGGGAGTTCCAGGCATGCGGGGCAGCGAGGGAGAAGGGACGAAGGCGGTTGGGTGAGCAGGAGAAGCGAGGGAGTGCGAGGGAGGGGACAGCGGAAGAGCGGAGGGCGCGCGCAGGAGCGCGTAGGGCGATTAGGTCCAAGAGGTAAGGGGGAGCTTGGTCATGGAGCGATTTGAACGTGAGAACCCTTATATGGGACTTAAGCTTAATGCTTCAGACATTGCTATGCCCCCCTTTTGAACCCATTCACAATATTTCACTTTATTTCTTAACTACAAAACTGCCTTTCTTAGTGGGCATAATGTCAGCCAGATGTGTTTAGGAACTAGGGGCATTATCTGTAGATCCAAATAGATGCATTTTCAGACACGACTTGGTATTACTCGGACTAGATGAGGAATTTATTCCAAAAGTAAATTCGAGATTTTGTAAAGCGCAGGAAATCTCTTTACTTTCCTTCTACCCGCATTCTAAACATGCACAGGTGAAACTATGGCACAATTTGGATGTCAGGAGAATACTGAAAGTGTACATCAAACGTACAGCTCCATATCAAAAGTCCGTGACCTTGCTCGTTAATTTTAAATCATATAGGTCTGAGATTAAAGCTTCCAAATCCAACATATGTAAATGGATTACTCCATATATCACAGAAGCCTACAGGGCTCAGAATAAGCAACCCCCTCAGCAGATTTTGGCGCGTTCACTAAGTAGTGCTGCAACCTCAGCAGTGTTTAAGGCTAGAGCATCGTACAAGGAGGCGTGTAGGGCAGCTACTTGGACCTTTCTACACACATGCACAAAACACCATAAGATTCATACTTTTGAATCAGCTGAGGCTGCCTTTGACAGGAGGGTTCTGCAAAGACTATGACCTTGATCTCAGTACTCAGGGTAGGAGAACTTCCTGCAGTTTTTCTGTTTTCCCTCTCCTTTATCAGTCAGGGATATTGATTTTGTATACCCCAGGAATTGCTGACTGATTAGCATGTCGGCCAGGATCCACAGAGAATAGAAAATTGGGCATCTACCTAGTGAATTTTCTTTGCGTGGGTCCTGGCCAGTCACTCATGCCACCCTTACTGTGTTACGAATTCTTGCTTGATTGGCTGCAGAATTGCTTGGTTTTCCCTAGTTACTTGTTGTTAGGTTGAGGGTGTTAACAGTTTTATATTTCAGTTCTTCTTTGGCTTGCGACTTCTGGAGTTCTTGGGGCGGTCCCACAGTGGGTATAGCCAAACAGAAGCTCAGTGCTGCCTCCTGCTGGCCGCAACGTATACCTTCCCCATGAGTGTTGACTGAACAGAGTGACTGGCCAGGACCCACACAGAAAGAAAATTCACTAGGTAAGTGCCCAATTTTCTATTTTGAGGTTTAAATCCCCCTGTCCAAAGATAGGAACAACACTTAAAATTATTTTAAAGAAACAAGGTTAATAGGTGCACTTCTACCAACCAAGCCTGGAACCCAGAATGCCACAAAAGGAAGGGATTCAAAGGGAGGAGGGTTCTAGCTGTTTTTATTATATTCAAGTGATGTGTAACAGCTTACATCACAACAAGACTAATGCATAGGGAAATATGGATTACATCAAGTTATGCTTGCAGAACTTGTCATTTTGAATGACAGGTACAGTACATGAAAACAACTTATAGAACAAAACCATATGATTTATAGAACATACTGATTAATTTTTAAAAGCTTATTACATAAGCCATGCTTCTGTTTACCCTGTCTCCTCATAAAGTTGGAGCAAGACTGTTACAATGAGAGCTGAACAGCTAATTGTGTAAATGTTTAGCTGCTATTTCCTTTGTCTTGAAGTAACAATAAAGTTTGGTTACCGCTATGCTTGTTAGAACATTGGCTAACCTGCTCCTAGGGAGAATTTCAGGTAGGTGTGATGAACTGGCAAATTCTCTGTTGAGGAGGGAGCTGCTCTTAGAGTGACTCAGGGTCTGATACCACCTACATCTTGACCCCATACAACATCTGCAGATGGCACAACTTGCTTCAGCTCCCACCCCACGGTATGAGAATCTTTGCTCTGCTAGAGCCATAACCTCATGTCTTACCTACTTACATTTAAAACACTATTAGTGATCTTTATATTCAAGAATTTGGTAATCCTCTCTCTTCAGTGAGTCCAGTGCAGGTTAAGGTGGAATTAAAATGGAATTAATATTCCAAACTGAAGTATCCTCTGTCTAAAGTAAATTTTGTGCCTTACAACTATAATTTAGTGGTAATTAGGAACATGGTTAACTTTATAACTTTCCTTTATAGGAATAAAGGAAAAACGCCACATTCCTTAATTAGCTGCAAATTAGGTGGCTGGGATAAAGAGAAACAGTTTAGCTTTCAAATGCCCGAAAAACACCACAAGAATTCAACAGCAGCATCTGTTCCTGTGAAGCAAGAGGGTATCAAGTCATTTAGTGAGCTCAGTAGAAAGATCACATGCCAACCACTTGATAATGCAGCCACTCCAGGTAACTGTAACACCACACAAACATGATGTCCAACTCTCTTTGAAGGGCAATGTGCCCTGCTTGCAGTAAATGAACTGATAGAACTTTATGGTTTCTACTTCATACAGAAGGAATTAACCACATGGATCCAAACCTGGCAAACGTGAATGAAAACTCTTTGACCAGAAAAGCTGAGGAGTTGTGTAGTGAAGAAAGTGGACAAAGAGAGAATGTGGAAGGGAAGGATGAAATGAGTGGCGAGGTCTCTATACCTCTGGGAGGAAGAACGTCCATTGTGATAACGTGCACTGCAACGTAGGTGGAGTTTTCAGCTGCTAATGAACGATAACAAAAAGTAGACCAAGGCGCCTCTTGGGTTGATGGGCACAATCTCCTCTTCGGGTGTTACCACACGAGATGCGGCCCCACATTTGCCTTGAATTTACTTGACCATATGAAGAGCAGCTGCCAGATGTTTTCCCGGAAAGGCAGAGCACACCGTGCAGGGTAACCTAGCCCGAACAGGGGCAACACACTGCCCTGGGGCTGCCTCCCGTATGATGGCCGGGGGGTTGGGGGGCACGGCACAGGCAGTGTTATCCACCAAACTCGCACATAACTCTGTTAACTGATGTTTGTGTTGTCCCAGAAGCTGTATAATCAGCCCCAGATGATCCCTGGATTGCTGTTGCATGTGAGCGAGTCATTCCAAGTTCAGCCCCACTTTAAATTTGGATCTGACGAATATATCGGGTGTAAGTGTCAGATCAGAGTTTAAAGTGGGGTTGGAAATAGGAGTGCCTCCCTCACACACAACAGTGATCATCCGGGCATCATCGAGAAATATTTGTACAACTTCCGGGGCCCCACGGACATCGGAGTTTAGCAGAGTTACATGTGAATTCACCCTGTCATGACTCGTGTGGTCATGGGAGCAACCACAACTCTGATGGCGGGGCGGGGGGAGAGCGCACAGGTGGACCGTGGCTAGGGGAATCGCTGGTCTGTCTGCTGGGGTCATTGAAAGGGGTCCTGCTGGGGGGGCCACGGAACAGCTCTGCGGTCCAGTGGGCTCCCAGTCTGTGTGATAACACCCTTTGACAGCAAAAGGAGTTGGAAGACGTATAATATATGTAACAAAGCCAGGAATGAGCTAATCCCTTGTAAATTATGATGCAGCACTGTAACAGTTTAAACAGGTCTTCTTTTAAATGTCTAGTTTTAATTCTTTTTCAGAGGTAGTGGGGAGAAAAAACCTGGAGGAGTACAGTAGAGTGAGTTGATATCTTCCTAATAATGTGACCATATATAGAATGAGAGCCTAAATAATATCTCTGGGTATTTTTTGCTCTAAATAAATGTTATAGCATGCATAGATCAATTGATGAGGGCAGAAATGTGAGGCAATAGAAGCCCTTGGGTTGTGGAATGAGCTCTGGGCAGGAGAGAAGAGGAGTTAGGAACAGATCCCCTGCTTTGTGTGGGAATAAGAGCAGAGGAGGGGGAGGGATTGAGGATGGCATAAGAAGTGCCCTGGTGGTCGGAGCAGACAGGAAGAAGGCTATTAACAGTAGCAGTACTGTACTTTCAGTGTTGACATTACTACACTGTATTCTCAGGAAATAGCTATGAAAACCACTCATAAGTTGTATTTTACCCATCCAGTGAGCAGACCACACAAAGGAAGGGTGGACATTCTCTTCATTTTATTTTGTAATTCTTTTTATGGCCTGTAGGCATTTGGCTTCTCTAGCACTTTCTCCAGCCTGTGCCTGCCTGTCCACTCTCAACTGCCTGCATTTGAAACGATGCAGCAGCTGTTGGGTTAGGAATTTGTAGCAATTGAGTAAATTCTTAATGAAAGTTATTCACCAATCAAAATCCATCTGATTGTGGAATGGGTGAGGTTGATGCAGTCTTACCATCCGCACAGCAATTTGAAATGTGTCTCTCCTAACAGTGGCTTCTTGGGCACTAAGGTGAGGGAACTAGGTGCTGAGTGGGAGAAAGTGAGTGGTGCTGTGAGATGGGCTATGGAAAGAAAAGGGGAGGTTACAAAGGATTTCAGAGCTGGGGGTGGCAAAATTGAGTCTATGCTAGTCCATGCTCTTGTCGTCTCTTGCCTTGACTACTGCAATTTCCTTCTTACTGGACTTTGCCGCTCTCACCTTGACCTCATTTCTGTTAAACATATTGTTGCCATGATCCTCCACCTCACATGTCATTTTAATCTTCTCTGATCTCTCCACTGGTTCCCTCTCCCCTCTTTGTGTCCAGCACAAACTCCTTGACTTGACCTTTTAAAAAGCTTACTGCCTTGTTCCTCCCTATCTTTCTGTACTCTATTCCCAGTATGTTCCTACCCGAAAACCTCGTTCCTCCTCTAACATCGGCCTCACCCACCTCAGAGACTCTTACTCCCTAAACCCTCTCCCATACTGCTTCTTCTTCCCTTTCCTCCTGACCTTTAAACCTCCTCCAATCTACCTCTTCCATCAGGCTTTCCCCAGTTCCTCATCCCCATTAATGCTGCTTCTATTATCCTTTCATTCAGGGTCCCTGTTTTCCCTGTAACTAAGCTAAGCATGTGCACTTGCAACTTCTCAAATCAATGAATGTATCCCTGTGTATCCCTATGTTCCCCTCTCCTTTGTCTACCTTCCTTTGTCCATCCTAGATTGTGTAAGTGCCTCTGGGCAGGGACCTATATTGAATTAATTATTGTTCAGTATCAGACATATTGCTTGGACTATATAAATAATAATAATTCTGTTTTATAACAACCATCTCTTCCTCCAAATAGTGCTCAGGGTGCTTCACAACAGAAATACAACAATGTAAAGTTCATTTAAAATATAAATCCTCTTTAAACCACTTAAAAGGGGAAGGTAAGAAGGAGGGAAAACACATTAAGGGTAACTAGTAGTGGATCCTAAAAGCACCTAGAAAATAAATGTCGTCTTTCAGGGTTTTTTCCTGGACGGACAACTCTTTACCATGGGGTTATATTCCCACCTCGACCACCAGAAGGCAGACTTTAATTTTGGAGCATGCTCAGAGAAGATCTGACCCCTAGTGCTCCTGTTCATCATCTGCCTCCAGAGAAGGGGGATGCAAACTTCTTTTCCTACATCCAGGAGGAAACCGAAACTAGACAGTCAGGGCCTCCCAGTGTACCTCTGCAGGTGTCTGGTAGAGCGAACTCCCTCCACTGTTCACTATTTCCCTACCCCCAGACGGGTAGTGAGGTTTTTTTCCCCGGAGCCCCAGTTCATAGGGGTTCAGGAGCCTGCAGGTGCGGTGGAGCACTCCCGTGGGGGTCTCTAGACTGTTGGTGGACCCGTTAGCACACCCCCAGCCACAACATGCTCCAAGAGTACATTAGCGGCAGCTGTGACAGGCCGAGGCTGTAGAAAGTCTCACGGCCCAAGGGACAGAGTAGCAGCAGCGAGAGTGGTGACTTGGCTTGGAAGCACTCGGGCGGCATCAGCCGGAGGAGCTGCTGGCCAGAGGATCAGCCACAGCAGGGGCAGGCCTCAACCTGCCTCGAGTGGTTTCGTGCCAAAGCACAAAATGGTAGGCACCAGAAGGGAATGCAGCATGGAGCCAACAGCCACCAAAGAAGACAGAGTAAGGTCCCCCAGTGCTAAGCACCTAGTAGTGGGACCGTATGTGCTGGTCCTTGGAGAGATTCTCCACTCCAGCAAGCTCAGCCATTCTGCCCCCGGGAAGCCCAGAAAGAAAAGGAGAACTCCTTTCAAAGGGAGATCCAAGGAATCGGGGAAGAGGAGACAGCCAGCCCACAGGGCACCCAGGAAGGGGGTAAAAGCTTGCTAGAGTCTCCGGGACCCTCAGGCCAGGAGTTCTACCCGTCCTTCCAACTTTCTAAGAATAAACGGCCTCGTAGAAAGAAAAGGCGAGTCTTAGACCCTCCTGATAGACAGGAAGAAGTAGAGATGTAAAATTTCTGGAAATTTTGAAGCCATGGGAATAAATGGGTTTTTTCTTTTCTATTTGGGGGAAAAAATGGAATTTTGGGGGAAAATTGAAATATATGCAATACTTATTTTCTTAGCACTCTTTACAGATCTAAATTCACTTTGCTACTTTAAGAACATAAAATATATTATGTATAACTTTGCTCATAAAATTATCATGTTTGGTATATTAAATTTAAAAGTATAATTTAGTCAGACAAGTACAAATTTACTAATTTTTACTTTAAAATGTTTTTAATTGTTGCTACAAATGGAGTTACAAGCTGCTGAACTCTAAACAACCTAGCATCTCTTAGTTTTTGCCAGTGTATGAGAAGCAGACAAAAATTAAAGTAGAAAATAGAAGAAACCATCAACATTATAGTATTATAGTAAAACAAAAAGTTGTGTGTTCTGGAATCTGGAGTTCAGACTTAGGCCACTTTCGGACCTCTCCACCCCGCATATTCTGGCTGTGGGAGGGAATGCACAGCCAGGATATGTGCGGGGTTTGGCCAGTCTGAAACCAACCCCCTGAAAGCAAACACCAGCAGAGATACAGAGCAGGATTTCTGCAGGATTTTTGTTGGCAAAGCCATACGAGGGAGGCTTTCAGACCTGTGGCACCCATGCATATCCTGGCTGTGCATTCACTCATGCAGCCAGAATATGCTTGGGGGTGGGTGGATCTGAAAGTGGCCTTAGTCTCCTCCAGTGTCAAGCAGATACAGAAAGCACTCATTTTTAGAAAAAGAGAGGGGGGGGGACCCAAGACTCATTGAATACAAATTTTGCCACATGAAGCTTTGTCTAATCAGTTTTGTTTCCTGAGCTATCACTATCAGCAGTTTCTGATTCTTCTGATCCTTTATTTTTATCATCTTCCTGGACTTCTGAAAACAGAAAGTTTGCCCGGATTGAGACAAGCTTCTCTTTCACATGTTTGTCTATTTCTCGATTTGGTGTGAGTATTTCCAAACAATAGACCAGTTTCTTTCACATGCTACAGAAGATGGAGGAATCTGAAGTAGGTGAGAAGCAAGAGGAGTCAGAGGCTGCATCGTGCAAAGGGTAGATAAAGGGTAGCAGTATATGAACACCTTGTTTTAAACATTTTATTCATCATTCTAAAAGAAAATATTTCATGAGGATTTTTTATTTTTTCCAAAAATGTTCAATTCTTCCAATTCAGAAAAAAACCAAAAAAGGACAATGTGGGGGAAACGGTGTTTTTTTGTTTTGTTTTTTTTAAAACTGGGTTTTTTCCAGGCCTTCACATCTCTAGGAAGATAGTGGGAATGAGGCAGCCTTGGATGAGGAGGCGGCCCAACAAACTCCCCTCAAGGAGTGACAAATCCCGGACTCCCTCTTTGAGCCCATGAGGGACATGAATAGGGAATTCCCTATTAAATATAGAGACCAAATTATGAACAGGTGTGCAGAGCTTTGAATCTCAAGGAGAAAAAGTCCAAGAAGGACACTTCAGATCCCTTGGGGGAGGACTCTGATAGGGCATACATCCCTAGGACTTGGTTCAGGGATAGGGGCGTACTGCTAGATAGGGCCTTTGAGAGGAGAATCATTAGGGGTGGGAATACCGGTAAATCCGGAATCCGATAATGCCGGTACTGGGCGTACCGGTATTATCGGATTCAACCCGGTAAATCCGGTACCCGTTACCGGATTCCAGGGACCGGATTTTTTTACATTGCAGCCATTTAAATGAATGGCTGCAATGTAAGTCCCACAAAAAAAGTAAAAAAAACCAAAAACCTCCCCAAGTCCAGGCTGCGCGGGTGGAAGGGGGGACACCCCCCACCCACCCTGGCCAGCCTGGATTTTTGTTAAAAAAAAAAAAAAAGAGCCTACCCCCCAGCACCAGCGGCCGCGGCGTCCCCGCAGCTGCCGGTAAGTATAGACCCGATCCCTGGGGGGGGGTGTTTAACACCCCCCCAACCCCCCAGGGATCACTCCTACTAAAGAACTTGCCAGTGCTTTTACCTTTGCGGAGCGGCGGCGGCGGGCGGTCCGGCGGCCTCAGCGCCGGCTGTGGCTGCCGGCGTCAGA
>QEPC01005822.1:3937759-3996389 GCA_003113815.1 Sphenodon punctatus | reverse complement strand
TGTATTTCATTGATTTCAATGGGGACACAGTGCCCCATTGAAATCAATGAAATAAAACCGGTACCGGATACCGGATTTAATCCGGGAATCCGGTTCTTTGAGAACCGGTAAATCCGGTATCCGGTAATGGGCCCGGGGTCCCACTCCTAAGAATCATAAAGGCTGAATGTCAGCATCCTACCAGAATGTTCAAACTGAACAAAATGCAAGAGTTCCTGCACACCCTGACAAAAAGCAAGAACTTCCCCTTAGTCACACGTAAAATGGATGTGACTGCTGTCTCGCTGGCCAGGACATGTTTTTTCCCTACGGGGAGTGTTTTCCCAGGGGACCTTACAGACAACAGGATTGAGGTTAGGCTCTTCAGAAATTTTGAGGAAATTTCAGCAGTAATTAAAACGGCTACTTTGACCTCGTACTTTACACGAGCCCTAATAAATGGATCAAATTGGTAGGGACTCGGACATCTCCCCTGAGCTAACCAGGGTACTTGGCACCAGAATTCAATTGGCATACTCCTTCATAGCATATTCATCTACAGACATCCTCTGCTGGGCGTCGAGGACAGCACCCTCGAATGTAGCAGCCCGCAGATGCATGTGGCAGAGATCCTGAAAGGGAGACAACGCAGCAAAAAATAAACTAGTTGCAGGCCCCTTCCAAGGCTCAAAGCTGTTCAGGGTCTGCCTTGACAAGGTCTGACTGATGCTTTGGATAAAACAAAAAACACACCATGCGGAGCGTATAGTCATAGAAGCGGTCCTTTCGTCCCTATAACAAAGGATCCTACTCTCAGGGGTAACAGGAGAAATTACCATACCATCAGGGGTGATCAAACCAGGAGTAAACTACACTAGGGCAACCAAAGAGGCACAGGGGGCCTGTCCCGAACCAGCCAGGAAGCGGGTGCGGAATATGCATGACTCTTTGCTCATCCTCACCCCCCGAGGAATCAACAAGCCTTGGGGGAGTCTGCTTCTTTTTGCAGAAGCCACACCAAATGCCTGGATAAACACCATAAGATCCAGATATGCCATAAAATGTTTCTAATTTCCCAGGGACTCTTACATTGTATCATCAGTATTCAAAAAGAAGGGGGAAAATGAGGCAATGCTGAAGGAGATTGACAGACGTGGGGAAATTGGAGCGATAGAACCAGTCCCAGATGATGAAAAGGGTACAGACCTCTACTACTCCCTGCTCTTTTTGGTTCTCAAAAAGTCGGAAGAGAGAAGAGTGGTCCTGGATCTGAAGAAACTGAACAGATTTGTCAGGGCAAGAAAATTCAGGATGGAGACGCTCCAATCTATCTGTATGGCCATATCCCAAGACAAATGGATTGACTTCTTAGACCTGAAAGAAGCATATGTCCATGTTCCCATCCAACCAAGTCACAAAAGGTGGCTGCATTTCACCTACGCAAATAAGCACTGACAGTACAGGGCACTGCCTTTCAGCCTAGTCACCTTGCCAAGGACAATCATGAAAATTGTGATTCCTCTCGTGACAAACATCACGGCAGAGGGGATCAGGATCTATCCCTACCTGGATAATATCCTGATCAGATCCCCGTTTAGGGGAAGAGCGGCTCAGGATGTGAACAGGATGGTTCAACATGTTGTTGTTGTTCCCCCCCCCAATTTTTTAATACAATAATAATTTTATATAGCGTCCCCCTGCCATCGCACTTGAATCGTTTTACATACAACAATTTAACACAACTTTTAATCTCAACAACCCTGTGAGGTAGGTTAGGCTGAGAGAATAATGCAGCTGACCCAAGGTCAACGTCAGGTGTTTTTAGTCAACCTGAAGAAGAGCCATCTGACCTCTGTTCAGCATCTGGAGCATCTTGGATACTCGCAGTCACAAAGTATTCATCACGCAGCCACGTCAGGAAAAGATAAGGTACCTATATCGCAAGTCAGAGACGGTCACCAATTCAGGTTGAAAACTCTGGTGAGTCTCCACAGCCTGTGATATCCTGTATGCAGCATCTGCAGTGGACCACATTTCACACCAGACATTTCACAACAGCTTCTCCAGCTCTTTCAGGATGAATTTAGTCACCAAGGGTCTCACACCCTGGGTTGAGATTTTTGGAGAAGAGCAACAGCAGATAGTTATTTCTACTCTGATTTCTATTAAAGGGTTAAGCTAAGTACCTGGCTTGGTTCTACAGAGAAGGGAGGGGCGGGCACATTGCCTAGTAACTAGGAAGAAAACTCTGTGTGTGTCGGTTGCTCCTGTCACATTAACCGTTTTTTTCCCTTATATCATCCTGTAACTAACTTCTCCCTGCTCAACAGTATATTAGTTATAATGTTGATCTTCTGTTCAACTTGAGACTTGTATCCAGTGTGTTTTAAGTAAAGCTGTGTTGCTGTTTGTTACACTCAGTAACTCTGACTCCTCTCTCTGACCTCACAATAACCAACTCTGCTAACAGGTTATGGGCCCAGAACAAGGACTCAGGTCAGTGAAAGGTTCAGACCTTACATCCAGATCAGTAAAGGGCCATACAATGATTTGATCCTGCAAGACTGTAAGGAAAGAGAAGATAGAATAAAGTGGATGACAGATTGATAGTAAAACATCCGTTTGCAATTTTTGTGGAATATAATCCCTACGTATTTAAATGTATCTACTTGGTCGATCCGTTGACCATTTATAAACCAAGAATAAATTCGTCTCACATGTAAAGACTAAGACCTTTAGACTTCATATAGTTTATTTTCAAAAGATTCTTATAGGAGTATTGCGTAAAAGCCTCTAATTGACGTTGTTTTGTTCCTTATGACTGTATATAAATGACTGTATAATGATATTTGTTTATAGCAATAACCATCTGGTTAAGCTTTAATAAAAAACTTGAAGTGGCTGGTTGGTAGACTGATACATTGGGGGAAATGTCAGTAAACCTGAACTTGAAGTCAGATGTAGCCAAGCTGAACAACTGCAACTACCAAACATGGAAATTCAAGATAGAAATGCTTCTCTGTAAAGATTCACCTCCAAGATAGACAAGATCCGCCTCGACATCGCTTCCCACTCCTCTCTTCCCACTCCCACCCCTCTCCCTCCTCCCCCTCCTTCTCTCATGTCCTCCTTCTCCCCTGCCTCCCTTAAGGAAATCTCCTCTCTGCTCTCCTCCTCCAACCCTTCCACTTGCCCCCTTGATCCCATTCCTTCCCGCCTCCTCACCTCCATTACTCCCACTGTCGCCCCTTCCTTCCTGCACATCATCAACCTCTCCCTCTCTACTGGCTCTTTCCCTTCTGCCTTCAAACATGCCACAGTCTCTCCTATTCTCAAAAAGTCCACTCTTGACCCCTCTGACCCTTCTAGCTATCGTCCTGTCTCACTCCTTCCTTTTGCTTCCAAGCTGCTTGAACGTGTTGTCTACTCCCGCTGCCTTGACTTCCTATCCTCCAACTCCTCCCTTGACCCCCTCCAATCTGGCTTCCGCCCCCTTCATTCTACTGAAACTGCTCTCGCTAAGATCACCAACGATCTTCTGGTGGCTAAATCTAAACGTCTCTATTCCATTCTTGTCCTCCTTGATCTCTCTGCTGCCTTCGATACTGTTGACCACTCACTCTTGCTGGATTCCCTTCACTCCCTTGGCTTTTGTGGCTCTGTCCATAACTGGTTCTCCTCCTACCTCTCTGACCGCTCCTTTAATGTGTCTCTCTCCAACTCCACCTCCTCCTCCTTCCCCCTCTCAGTTGGTGTTCCTCAAGGCTCTGTTCTTGGCCCTCTCCTCTTCTCGATCTATACCTCATCCTTAGGCAAACTCATTGCCTCCCATGGCTTCCAATACCACCTCTATGCTGATGACACTCAACTCTATCTCTCTACTCCCTCTCTCTCTCCCTCTGTTCAAGCTCGTCTCATCAACTGTCTCTCTGACATCTCTACCTGGATGTCTCAACGTCAACTCAAACTCAACATGGCTAAAACTGAACTCCTTATCTTCCCCCCTCATCCTTCCTCTCCTTCCTCACTGTCAATAACTATTGATGGAGTCACCATCCTGCCTGTCCCCCAAGCCCGTAGCCTAGGCTTCATCTTTGACTCACCCCTTTCTTTTAAACCCTACATTGACTCTGTTGCTAAATCCTGTCGCTTCTCCCTCCATAACATTGCTAAGATTCGCCCTTTTCTCTCTGTCTCGTCTGCCAAAACTCTTGTTCATGCTCTGGTCATCTCTCGCCTCGATTACTGTAACCTCCTTCTCACTGGCCTTCCCCGGTCTCACCTTTCTCCCCTCATCTCTGTCCAAAACTCTGCTGCCAGGGTCATCTACCTCGCCAGTCGCTTCGACCATGTGCAGCCCCTCCTCTCTTCGCTTCACTGGCTTCCCCTTCCTGAACGAATCCTGCACAAGCTCCTAGTCTTCACCTATAAAGCTCTTCACAACCTTGCTCCCCCCTACCTCTCTGCACTTATCGCCCTCCATACTCCAGCCCGTGCACTTCGCTCCTCCTCTGTCCCTTCTCTCACCCTTCCACGCCTTCCCTGCTCCCCTAAGCGCCTTCGTCCCTTCTCACTTGCTGCCCCCCATGCCTGGAACTCCCTCCCTGTCCACATCCGCCTTGCCCCCTCCCTTCATACCTTCAAATCTCTCCTTAAAACTCACCTCTTTCGCTCTGCTCTGTCTGACTCTTTATCCTGCTGAGCCACTATTCCTATACCTACGATCGGTTTACCCTTATCCTTGCAACATGGACCTGCCTGCTGTCATTCTCATCGTAACCAAGCCAAGTACGTGCACTTGAGACCTCGCATCTTCATGAATGTTAGACCCCTTGTCTCTCCCTCTGTTCCCCTTCCTAAGTCTCTCCCCCAGCTCCTGTCTCTCAGATTGTAAGCCATAGGGGCAGGGACCGTGTCTATTTTATTACTTTGTAAAGTGCCAGGTACACTGCTGGCGCTATATAAATGTTTGTTAATAATAATAATAATAATAAATGACCTGTGGGATGTTACACAGAGAGACCTCCACTGAACCCAGGAGAATGGGATGATAAAAGCAGACAAGCCATGGCAATAATCAGCTTACTCTAGTAGAAGATGATTAACTGATCCATATTAGGAAGGAGGAACACAGCCAGAGGGATGTGGACTGCATTGCAAAGGCTGCATGAGCAGACAAACAGCAGCAAATTGTACCTGCTTCAAAAGCTGTATGGAATGAGGCTGCAGAGATCTCAAGAGATACAGGAACATGTAAGTTCAATGCTGCAAACTGTTGAACAGTGTTAAGAGGTCTGGGGGAGGAGATGGACAATCACATAGCTGCGTTGCTACTGTGTAGTCTCCCAGAATCCTACAGTGCACTAACTAATGCACTTTAAACTAGACCAGAATCTGAACTTACGTTTGAGTTTGTAAAAGGAAAATTGATTGATGAATTTAACTGCAGGAGAGAGAGTAAATCAGACAAACCGTTAGAGAGACTTGAAGTAGCACTCAAGGCATCCAAGGGCATGGATGCAAGAGCAGAGCCCAGAGTGTGTTTCCATTGTAAAAAGCCTGGACACATAATGAGAAATTACTCCATATGGAAGGCAGAACAACGAAAGAAACTGGCTGGGAAAGCATCAGCTAAAACAGCTAAGAATGATATTGAAAGCAAAGATGAGGACTCCTGGAAAGGAACATTTAAAGTCATTCAAAAAGTGGGTAAGACAGGCTGTTGCGTTGATTCAGGGGCGACAAGTCATATGACAAGTGACAAGGTATTCTTCACTAGATTGGACTATAACATAAAATACAAGGTTCTTCTTCGAGGATCTCTGCAATTCTCACTCATGGGATTCACTTCCTGCTTCGCAGGCATCGGAGACCTAGTTGTCAGCAGTTTCCAGGCAGAAAACCTGGAAAGATCTAGAATATGGTGAGGGCTCCGCCCCTCCATCCCCCTTCTCGTCCAAAGCGTGGGCTCAAGATCGCGTGAGAATGGGACTGCATAAATAAGAGGGCGGCGCCGGCGCCGCCTCAGTTCCTTCCAACTGCGCCGCGCTTGGAAGACCTTAGCGCTTTTTAGTGCTAGTCAGTAAAAAAAAAAGAAAAAGTTAAAATAATAAAGAAAAAGAACGAGAATAAGAACAATAGTGTTCCCGTGCCTTAGTCCGTGGGATTTGTCCCCCAGACTCTGCCCGCTTCTATGTGGGTGTGCCGGACTATGCCCACACAGGCGGGCTTCAAACGCTGCTGCTCCTGCCTGGCAGCAACACTCCCAGTGACTAGCCTGCTTAGGGGAGACTCACAACACCCACACCTGTAAGCTCCGCGCTGTCCTTTCCACCAGGACAAAAAAAGCTAGGACTCTCTGGCTTCAGGACATCTTAACTAGAAAGGCACTCAAGGGTGGTGAAGAGGCCCCCTCTGGCTTCCCACTGGGCACTCAGTCACTCCCAGGATCAACCCTGAGTCCACGGCTCCTGCCGGTCTGTCGGAGCCACAGACCGCTCCGGGTACCGCGGGTGCAGAGTCCAGGGACATTCCGATTACAGTACCGCCCTCGGCCAGAAGTTCTTCCCACTCTGAGAGCACCTCCTGCACCAGAGAGGGTAGCACTAGACGCCCTGGTGAGGAACGAAAGAAGAAAAGGGCCAAGGGCACCGAGGCAGGGGATGCCCCTCATACCATGGAAGTGGAGACCCTTTTCTCAGAACCCGAGAGATCTCTGCTCACACAGGCTTCATTGGTACCAACTCCCACAATACCACCGACAACTCAGCCGGCCCAAACTGCTGCCCCGTTAGAGGTAACTTTGCCGCCCTTTCCCAAACGACTTAGAGACACTTGCTCCTTCTCTCACCACAGTGAGCACCACAAACATGGCTGGTCACGTTCTAGATCTTCTCCTAGGCATAGAACACTGCAGCCAGACCGGCCTAGCTGCTAAGTCCATCTCTACAGTACCACAGGGACCAGAGGACATGCTCCCCCTGCTCTTGCTGCTCGCCCTACGATGACTCCTGGTACCGGCGATACGACTATGGCAGGCCCTACAGGTACCGCTCCCAGAGCAGATCCCCGCCATACCCAACCAGAACAGACTTCGAAGCTCTGAAGTTTGCCAGCCACCCTCAAACCATGAATGCTACCGCCCCA
Source organism: Sphenodon punctatus (assembly GCA_003113815.1). Classification (NCBI taxonomy): domain Eukaryota; kingdom Metazoa; phylum Chordata; class Lepidosauria; order Sphenodontia; family Sphenodontidae; genus Sphenodon; species Sphenodon punctatus. Next base: position 3,989,264 of record QEPC01005822.1, on the reverse strand, counting down.
CCACATGTAGGTGGATATATACCACCGGCATCTCCCTGCGCTGCTCCTACTGCTACCATCTCCAGACCTCCTCCTGAAGTAGCGTCACTGCCGGTCCATCTTCCTCCTTTGGACTCGGAACAGCTGCAGCCCGCAAGGAATGAAAACCCCCGTTGGTTCCGCTCCATGGTTCCGGCAGCACCACCCGCTCCTAGGGTACAAGCGCAAACGCAGGATTTCAGGTCAGCACAGCCTCTTGGGAACACCTTCCTCAGCTCCCTTCTAGGTAATCCTCCATCTGAGCACCCTTTTTAGGACAGCCTCCAGCCGACCTGGAGGTTTCTTCAGGGAGATCTGCATCCCCATCATCCTTGTCCTCTTCCCCTGTCTTAGAGAAGGATGAGACTATTTCCCTTCCTCCACCAGATACAGTCTCAGATCCCAATTTTGTCCTGGCAACAGAAGATACTAAGGCCTTTCAGGCCATGCTAAAGAGACTTGTATCAGCACTTCCAAAGCTTCCCACTAAGGTGGTCAGAAAGACCCAGTCAGGTCCTGTGTTTTGGGATCCTCGGTTCTGGGGAACCAGGGATATCATGTTTCCTATGTTTGACCAACTCGGAGAGCCCTCCACTTCTGTGTGGGCCAAACCTTCCTCAGATGTTCCCACCAACAAACTGGCTGACTCTCTCTATGCCATCCCCAAGGAAGGGACTCATATTTTCTACAGGCACCCTCCCCCTAACTCTGGTAATCGCAGCAGCCTCGCTCAAGACCAGAGCAGGGGGCCTTCAAACTTCCCCATCCGATAGTGAAGGGAGACGTCTCAATGTCCTGGGGAGAAAGATCTTCTCCTCTGAGACCTTATCCCTTAGGGCCTCCAACTACGCCTCAGCTACGTGCGGTTACCAACATTGGCTATGGTCTCAGCTGAGCAAGACCATTGGTCCAAATCAAATAGCCACTTTGCAAAAGGAAGTGATGTAAATTACCCATTTCCAGCTCACTGCCAATATGCATATTGCCGACTGCACTATTAGGGGAATGGCCTCTGCCATTACGCTCAGGAGATATGCCTGGCTCAGGTCCACTGCTCTCACCCCAGAGAATAAGACTCGTATCGAGGATCTACCTTTTGATTGCGAGGGTCTCTTTGCTTCAGCCACAGATGAAACCCTCAAGACTATTAAAGAGACTATCCAGACAGCTAGGTCCACTGGGGTCATCAGAGCCTTGAGGAAAAGATTTTATCCCTCTCCTGCTCCTTATTCCTACGCTCCTAAGCAGTGCTCGCCTTACCCTATCACATGGGGAGACGTTTCTTCCCGCAGTACCAACAGCGCCAAACCTCTACCTCTCAGCCTCGGAGGAGGTTCAACAAGCCAAGGGGAAGAGGGAGGCCCTCCTCTTATTCGTCTTCAGGGCAACCCAAAAAAAATTGATTTTAGCCTCCATCAAATCAAGGAAGATGAGGAGGGTTTACCCTCTTTTCGTAACCGCCTCCTGCCCTTCTATAACCAGTGTGCATCCCTCACCCATTATCGCTGGGTCAAGGAAATAATCAGATCTGGCTATGCCATCCATTTCCATTCCCTTCCCCGGCCCACCGGGGCTTCCCCCACAAAACTCAAATACTTCTGGAAGTCAAAAAGCTTCTTTCAAAAGGAGCTATTGAAGAGGTCCCTCTCTCAGAACAAAATACTGGATTCTACTCCAGTTATTTTGTAGTCCCCCAAAAAGGACGAAGGGTTTAGACCCATTATCTTTCTGGGCTTCCAACAAGGAGACTGGTTATCCTCTCTTGATCTCAAAAATGCGTACTTCCACATCTCTCTCATACCGTCTCTGTATGTGACACACACACTGTTTATGCTATTTACGTAAACAGTGTTTGTTTATGCTATTTACATTTTGTTGTAGGAGAAGAAGTAAACGAAGAAGTTAAAATAGTCACCAAAGACTGTCACCAGAAACGCATTCACCTTGGCACAGATGCCTAGGGCACAGACATCCAGAAGCAATAAAGGATCTGGTGAATAAAGGCTTGACTGCTGACTTTATTGTACAGCCATGTTCCACGCAAATAAAATGGCACATGCTGTATCCGAGCTAAAGCCACGCGAGCACCAATACCCAAAGTCCGACTGAGCAGGACAACCCATGCTCTGGAGCTGATCCACAGTGACATATGTGGTCCAATGAGGACTCAGACTCCAGCAGGAAATAAATACTTCGTGACTTTTATAGACAATTTTTCCAGATACACCAGAACATTTCTTATGAAACAAAAGAGTGAAACACTGAAAAAACGTAGAGTTTGTTGCAGCAGCTAGCAACAAATTACAATGCATGCCAGTGACAATCCGTACTGACAACGGAGGCGAATATGCGAGTAAAGAAGCACAGGTATACTTCAAAGAGCAGGGCATTCAACACTAGATCACTGTACCCTTTTGCCCAGAGCAAAATAGAGTAGCAGAGAGACAGAATCGTACTCTAGTAGAGATGGCTAGAAGTATGTTGGACGCCAGTCTTGCCGGTAAGTTCTGGGGAGAGGAAGTAATTACAGCTACCTATTTACAAAATGTGTTGCTAACCAAGGCTACTAATGCTACCCCATACGAAATGTGGCACGGTGTAAAGCCACATGTGAACTATCTCAGAGTGTTTGGCTGTAAAGTTTACATGCATGTCCCAAGTGAGAAATGATCAAAGTTTGGAGACAGCTGTGCAGGGCATGATGGTGGGATACAGTGAACTAAGCAAAGGATACAGAATCCTTGATCCAGAGACATGTAGGGTAATAAGTTGCAGCATGTGCTTTGATGAGACACCCTCATCAAATACGTTGAAACCAGTGAACACTGAGCATGACGTAAATGAGAATGAAGCAACAGATATTGGGCAAAACAAACTGGAAAAACAACCCAAGCCAGAGTTGGAGTTCAAGCTGGACAGCATCAATGATGTGGCAGAGAGGGAAAGCACAGAGGAGCCTGGACCCCAAAGGTCAAGTAGGACAAGTAGAGGCATACCCACCACCTTGTAAGCTCTCATATGTGGTAAAACTATGTGAAGTGCCAGAGCCGACGAACTGGGAAGACATTGAGAGACTGCCCAAGAGCAAGGCAAACAAATAAAAAAGAGCTGCATACAGAGATAAAATCTCTCCATAAAAATGGGACTTGGGTACTCACAAAGCTACCGCCAGATCGTAAAAAGGCAGGATGCAAGTGGACTTTTAAAGTGAAATATGCACATGGGAAGTTGAACGCTACAAAGACAGACTGGTGGCAAAAGTATATTCACAAACATTTGGTCAGGATTATGATGAGACCTTTGCCCCAGTTGTGAAAGACACTACAGTAAGAATGCTCCAGTGTATAGCAGCCACGAAGGGATTGAACGTGAAACACCTACACATAAAGACAGCCTTTCTGCATGGTGACATTGAGGATTGTACATGGAACAACCACCTGGATTCATAGATCCACAAAACCAGGGGGTAGTGTGCAAACATAAAAAGAGCATTTATGGACTCAAACAAGCTGCTAGGGCCTGGAACAAGAAAATTAACATGGTTCTTACGGAAGAAGGATTTACAAAAAGCAAAGCAGATCCTTGCCTTTACTACAAGGAAAAACACAAAAGATTGACATATGCCCTGATCTATGTAGATGATACCTTGCTGTGTTATGAGCAAGAAAAGGATTACAACAGTATTGTCCACACGCTCAATGATAACTTTGCATTAAAAAACTTAGGAGATGTCACACATTATCTTAGGATTCAGGTTGAGAGGGAACAAGATGGAAGCTTCCTACTTAATCAAAGAGAAAGAATTAATGAAATTCTAACCTGTTTTGGTATGACAAAAGCAAAAGGGGTAAAGATGCCCGTGGAGCCAGGTTACCTGAAAGGTGACAATGTGGGGGATTTATTACCTGACAACAGCCAGTATCGAAAAGCAATAGGTAAATTGCTATACTTGGCTATGGTTACAAGACCAGATATTGCGGCTGCACCATCCCAATGTGATTGGAATGCTGTAAAAACGGTAATTCAATATCTTAAAGAAACAGTTGAAAAGAAGCTGAGGTTACCTACAAATCCAAACCCAAAGCTAGTTGGTTATGTTGATGCTGACTGGGCAGGTGATGTCTCAGATAGGAAATCCACCACTGGCCATATCTTCCAATATGGAGGAAGGTCAATAAACTGGACTAGTAAAAAGCAGGCAACAGTGGCCCTCTCTGGGGCAGAATACATTGCAGCAGCTCAAGCATGACAAGAGGCAATTTGGCTTTGCCAGCTACTCCAGGACATCGGCGTAAGTGAGCCTGAACCAATTCTCATTTACGAGGACAGTCAAGGGTGCATAAAATTGGCACAGAGAGAGTGAACTCACACACCAAGCACATTGACGTAAAGTATCTATTAAAGGAAATGCAGGAACAAGGCATTATTGAACTTCAGTACTGCCCGTCAGAAGAGATGATAGTAGATGTGCTGACAAAACCGTTACTGAGAGATTGCCGCAACAACCTCATAAAAGGAATGAATTTTGGGGAATAACACATCTGCTATAGAGAAGGGGTGTTGGAGAAGAGCAACAGCAGATAGTTATTTCTACTCTGCTTTCCATTTAAAGGGTTAAGCTAAGTACATTGCCTGGTTCTACAGAGAAGGGGCGGGGGGGACACGTTGCCTAGTAATTAGGAGGAAAACTGTGTGTGTGTCTGTTGCTCCTGTCACATTAACTGTTTTTTTCCTTTTATCATCCTGTAACTTACTTCTCTCTGTTCAAACGTATATTAGTTATAACATTGATCTTCTATGAAATTTGATACTTTTATCTAGTCTGTTTTAAGTAAAGCTGTGTTGCTGTCCGTTGCACTCAGTCACTGACCTCGCAGTAACCAACTCTGCTAACAGAGATGACCACTCGAGTAAAAAACTCTCTGCTGTGGTAGTAGTTAAGAAAAGGTCGGTTCAGTCAGGGATATCCCATTGCAGAGCTTCCCAGACTCACCATCACAACAGACAGCCTGTGCAGAAGTGAGGCACGCATGGCCCACAAGACGGCACAGGGCACCTGGTCAGCCCAAGAGCGAAAGCACAGTATCAACTGGCTGGAACTCAGGGCTATCTGCCTGGCACTGGTGGTGTTCTCAGCGGAACTACAGAACGCCCATGCCCTGATATATACGGACAACATGATAGCAAAAGCATACACAAACTCTGAGGGCGGGTCCCGGTTGCAGTCCCTACACGCGCCAGCATCGCAGTTGATGCGTTGGGTGGAGGCCAGCATGGCATTGCTGAAGGCTCTGCACATTCAGGGCTGTGGCAGCATGGGCCTTGACTCAGGTAGTTCCCCTCACGATCAGACCCCCAAGTAGCCAGGTCCATGCCTTGAATTAGCCCAGTGTTCTTTATTTACAGAGCCGTGTTCCTCCACCATATACACAGTTACATTTCAGTCTTGCACCACATGGTCCAGAGCGCCCTGCTATCCAGCCCTCTTGGCTCCTGGCTCCCACTCTCAGAGCCGTTGTCTTTCTCCTGCTTCCCAAGCGGTTCCCAAGTCAATAGTTCCTGTTCAAGGGCGTAGGCAGGACATTTGTCCCGGGGCCCACCGTGGCTGGGGGCCCATCCCTATGGTAGCTAAGCCCGCCGCCTGACTGCCTGTCCCATCTAAGGGAGATGGGTTGTTTTTTGAAGTTGCGGCTCCGCCTGGGTCCTCCTGCCGGCTGACGCATGGGGCCCCCCTCCCCCGCCGGGCCCACACCACTAGTGGGCTGACCGTCAAACCCCTTAACCCCGCCTCCTGACGCCAACATGCATTCCATGCCTGCCACGGCTGCACAGGAATTGTGCTGGCACGGAAGTCTCTTAACTGCGCCTGTGTCGGCGTTCTTCTGTAGTGTCTGACTCTTCAGCGTACGAGGCAGGCAGAAACACGGCAGATTCGAAGTGGCTGAGCTGAGTGCCTGGACGAACTCTGAGAGGCTAGAACTCAGCTGAGAGAGTGACTGTGACTCTCTGGGTTAGACGGAGTCTGATGTAGACTGTGCTGTGTGTCTGCTGGATGGAGAACTGCTCTGACCCCTCCCCCCCACCACCACCTTGCGGAGATCCTCCTGACACTCAGGCACGCCACGGACCTGGGACGGACAGGACTGATGCTGCTACACAACAGCAGCAGCTGCAGGTGAGTGAGTCCCCGTGTGCTTGTGGTGGTGCGCGCCGCAGGGTGGGCTGTGAAACCAACCGCCCCCAGGAAGTGAGTGGGGGAGGGAGAGTGATCAAAATGCGGAGTCCTCTGCCACAGCTGCCGCCGGACTTGGCGATCTGCCGCCCCAGGGAGCAGAGCTTCGGTGCCCACCCCACCACGGACACGGTAAGCCGCTCATAGACAGGGTTTTCAGCGCCGCTAACCAGTCAGTGCCAAACCGCTGGCACCTGCCCCTTTGAAATGCGAGCGGGAGGGAGCTGCAGGAGATGAACCACTGGCATCAAGGGGAACCGCTCTCGGGAGCTCCGGGGCGCAGCCCCAAGGGCAGCCCCAATTCCTCGCAGCCCCCCCCCCCAACCCCGCTCACAGTGTCCAGCTCTTACGAAGTGCTATTTACTGACTTTGGTGGCTGCTCTAAACGAGAGCCCAGCAAAGGACCCCGCAACTGCTAGAGACCCAAGCAGACGCTCTTCCAGGGCCCAAGTCAGCTAGACTGGCCCTAAGAATCTTGTCTAGGGCCCCCATTTTTTGTGTTAATGAGGAGGAGAGAGCAAGCAGGGAGACGGGCAATTCTCCCGGAATTTTGGCCCCTGCCCTCTACTACTGCTACAGCCATGACAGGAAGCTACAGTGAAGAAAGGGACTAGCTACCCCGGCCCTTGCCCCACCATTCCCTTGTGAAATTTGAACTCCCAGGAGCAGAATGAATCAGCAACACAGCCACTGCTAGCGAGGAGAGGGAGGGTTTAGGGACTGAGCTGGGGCCCGATGCTTGCCTGGCTGGGCGGCAGGCTGAAGCCAGCTTCTCCCCCAATATGTTCTTCTGCTTCCCCTTTCTGGGCTCTGGTCCCCATCCCTCACCTGCCTCTGCCTCTTAGTAGTGCTGCAACAGCAGCAGAACACAGGGACACTGATCAGACTGGGAGATAAAGCTGTTCGTTTACAAACAACTCCTCCCCATGTACAATCAGAAGGTTGTTGCCTTGTAAAGAAGGTTCTTCAAGATGGCGCCTAACATTCTCACAAGTGGGTTGTGCATGCTCACCCTATTCAAATAGACCATGTGATGGTCACAAGCTCCTCTAGTATAAAAAGCACTTCCCCCCCTCAAAATGACAGCACCTTCCAATCTTCTCTAGGAATAGAAGAAAAAAATTCCATGGGGCTGGAAGGGTGGGTGTTGTGAGAATGTTCAGAGCCATCTCAAAAGAACCTTGTTTACAAGGTAGCAGCCTTCTGTTCTTCGAGTGACATATCTATTTTATTTTTGAAAATCTGCCAATATGATTCTGAGATTATGATGACTGCTATTTCATTAACTCTTCTTAATGAAGTTGCTAACAGGAATACTGTCTTTAAACCAGCACCCCATAACCAGTTTATTTGTGCCCCCCCACCCCATATAATCAATTCACGCTGCCCCGGGGGCACAAATGAAATGGTTATTGGTGGGGGCACAAATGAATTGGTTATGGGGTGGAGGCAGCATGAACTGATTATGGGGGCACAACTGAACTGTTTAAAAATATATATATATATATACATTTTCATGGCATAATGCGCTTAATAATGCTCTGCTCTACACAAGAGGCAGGACTATTTGGTTGGGGGTGCAGAGCTTTTGCCAGTGAAAATGCATCTCCCTGGGAGCATGGAGACTTTGGGTCAAAACCCAGAAAGGCAAAACCCTATATCCAGCTGACTTATAAGCCGATAGTAACATCTTTATTTTTAGATAGCATCCCCGTGCCATGACACTCAGAGCACTTTACATATAAACGCAAATTTTAATATGTGTGTATATGAATATTGTGAGAATATTGTGACTGGCCCAAGGTCACCCAGTGAGTTTCTGGCTAAGGCAAGACCTCTGCCTCCTGGTTCAAATCCACAGCATCAGCTAAAAGGATTGCTAGCTTGGCTGGTTCTGCCACCCTGGGGGTAGCTTTGCTCGCTCCTGTCCTATGCAGGTCTCAAATCCCATCTATGCCACTCCTGTCAGGTGCCTGGAAGCTTCCACTCTGCCCCAGCCCCCCCCGGATGGTTCTGACCGAGATCCCTTCTCACGGAGCTGGCAGAACCCGGCTGTTGTTAATCTGTGCCCCCACGTGAAGCTATTGCTTGTGTGTGTGTTGCACTTACCCAGAATTGAAACATGGTTAAAGACAGCCAGGGCAGGATTCACAATGCACTTAATTATGGAATTTTAAGGTTGGAAGGGATCTTAGGAGTCATCTTGTCATAGATGACGAGGTCCTACATAGGACCCAAGAGGTTTAGAGCTTTATAGGTCAACACCAGACCCTTGAATTGTGCTTGTAGTCTACTTGGAATCCAACGTAGACTCTGAAGCACCCAATGTCCCATCTTATAGCATTGAATAGCGAATTATTATGAAAGAGTCCACTTATCTGGGGTAGCCTTAAATTACTACAGGTTGTCTGTTCAGACCATGAGATTAGTAGCTGGCAGGGTGGGAATTGTATTGGGAAAGCAGCAAGAAGCAATGTAAACTCTTCCTTCTGCTGCAGCCAAGCTGGATGTTTACCTCCCATCCCAAATGTTCAAACAAAAATCCATAATAATATTATTGGATACAAAAAATACTTGGAGTTAATTTGGAAGGTATGGAAGGCTCTAGTCTCTCACTCTGCTGCTGTGGGATGGATTTTAAGCCACTAAGGAAAACTTTATGTATCAGGCACTCATCCTGTTATCTTATACTTGCACCTGCTGTGTTCCTTACATTGTATTCAAGTCCTTCAAAACGCAAATGACCTCTTCACTTAAAAATTTGTTCCTACTACCTAAAACCCCATTGTAGGACATTGAGGTGAGGAAAGGGGACAGCGAGGAACAGGGGAGTCTATGGTGATGGGCAGGGGAGAGCCCAAAATCCATTTCTTGTCCCTGGGCCCATTCTAACCTAGCTACGCCCCTGCTCCTGTTCCTAAACTAAACTGCCTAACTGAGTCAGACCAATGGTCCATCTTAGCCCAGCCCAGTATTATCACAACCTGACATGGCAGCAGGAGTTTCAAATTCGGATCCAAATCCGGCTCTTCCAGGGTCTCTGGCAGAGGCCATCCCGGCATGCTAACTAAAACACTTCCAAGCCCAGGCGGGCTACCAGGGTTCCTGATGTGGAGATGCCGGGGATTGAACCTGGGACCTTATACATGCAAAGCACACGCTCTTACCACTTAAGCTATGCCCCCTCCACTTGAGCTATGCTCCCTCCCCCCCCCCAGGTGTGTCTCCAACTGAGCAAGCTAGAGACTTTTCATAGCTCTGTCTAGCTTGACCATGCCCCACTGGGTGTCAGGTCCAACCCCAGGGTTTGTGAGACCATGTGCAAAGTCTTGGTGAGGGGCCTAATTTGCATAATTAGCCCCCACCTAATTATGCAAATGTATACATTTATATAAAACTTACACCCTCTGGACAGGAAGGATTCCCATTCTCCACCACTTCGAGCAACCATGGAGAAGCACGGCCTCCCAATGCTTTCCCCCCCCCCCCGCCGAGTGTCTACCATCACTCCCCAGGAGTGGTTCCACTGCAGGGGCAGCCAAGCGGGCAGTGAGGCAGGCACAGAGAGACTGACTGCATCCACTCCATTACTGGAGGAGGGAGTGGGCTTAGCCAGTCTGGCCTCCGGGGCCTGTTGCTTCTTGCTGCCGGTGCCGCCTGTGCCTTGTGTATGCATGCGGTCCAACCGGTCCAGAGGTGCTTCTATCAAACACACTAGACACCCAAAATGCAGCCAGCTAGTTTATTAAGCACACTATGCCATGAAAAGAGACATATAACCAGTTCAGTTGTGCCCCCATAATCAGTTCATGCTACCCCTACCCCATAACCATTTAATTTGTACCCACAGGGCAGCGTGAATTGATTATATGGGGGCGCAAATGAATGGTTATGGGGTGCGGGTTTAAAGACAGTATTCCTGTTAGCAATAACTTCCTTAAGAAGAATTAGTGAAATAGCAACCATAATAATCTCAGAACCTTATTTGCAGATTTATTTTCCAAGACAGAATAGATATTGCTTTACATCCTAAATTCCTACCTAAGATAGTATAAGTAAGACAGTTGTGAGAATGTGGCCCTTTTTACACGGGCCTCTCCTCCCAGCCATGAATACACAGATTTCTGTGTGTTCATGGGTGGGGGAGCCCCGTGGGAACAACGCGGTGCACGCGCCCATGGTGAGGGGGGGTATGTGCGCGCCCACCTAACACGCATCCCCACTCACCCCCCCACTCATCCCCATGCACGGAGCAACCGGGGGAAACGGTGGGTACTATGTGGGTGTGGATGAGTGGTGGGTGAGCGGGGATGCGTGTGCAGCAGTGTGCATGCCCCACCCATGCACTGGCACGCCCACGGACTCCCCACCCAGAGGAGCCATGTAAAAATATCATGTGAGCAGCCACTCGAAGAACAGAAGGTTGCTACCTTGTAAATAAGGTTCTTTGAGATGGCTCCAAACATTCACACAAACATCCACCCTTCCAGCCCTGCATGGAATTCTTTTCTTATAATTCTAGAAAGGGTTGAAAGGAACTGTCATTCAGAGGGGGAGGTGCTTTTTATACTAAAGGAGCTCGAGACCATCATGTGGTCTATTATTTGAAGAGTGTGAGCATGTACAACCCAGTTGTGAGAATGTTGGGAGCCATCTCAAAGAACCTTTACAAGGTAGCAACCTTCTGATCAGCACATGCAGAGGAGCTGTTTGTAAACAAACAGCCTTTGCTGCTGCTGCTGTGCTACTAGGAGGCAGAGGCAGGTGAGGGATGGGGTCTGGAGCCAGGGAGGGGAGGAAGAATCAATTATTGGGGGAGAAGCTGGCTGCAGCCTGCTGCCCAGCTTCTACTCTGCTACAAGGGCACATTGAACATCCAATCAGACTGGTTGAGTAGGAGAAATGTGGACCTTGGGGAATGGCCGCTGAATGGAATGCCTTTTGGCTTAATCATATCTGTGTTTGGCTATCTAGTCATGGGTCTCTTTTCCACAAGAGACAACATGAGGGTGCTCAGATACATGTTTGACAGTCATGAAGATTCATCAGGCATGAGCTCAAATCATACTGGTGATGCCCTTTTGATCATGGTTTCCGGATCTGTAAGAACTAAAGTTAGAGGCTTCCTTACAGCTTCCTCTGTCACAGGGGCCGATCCAGCACAAAAACCTGGAGTTGCTGAAGCTAACAGTGTGGAGATTGAGCAGCAACTGCTATGGAAACTGGAGTATTCCTTAGCAGTGGTGGACTCTCCTATGCAAGCCCAATGACAATCCATGAAGCGCATCTGTCATCTGGAGAATCTTTGTCGGGGGGGGGGGGGGGGGGGGGGGGGAGGGGGGAGGGTGGGGGGCGGGGGGGGGGGGGGGGGGGGGGGGGGGGGGGGGGGGGGGGGGGGGGGGGGGAGCAGAGAACAGACTGCTTAAACCAAAAATCAAAAGCATCTTAGAGTTGCTCCAGGAAGGTCTCAGTAAGGGCCTGAGACCTAATACGCTGTTGAGGCAGGTAGTGGCATTAGTAAGTGTGCTTTCCTGCGTACAGGGATATAAGATATTTAATCATCCACATTTGAAGTGTTTTCTCATGGTAGCTAGGCAAACGTCTCCCCCAGTAGTACACCAATTTCCAAACTGGGATCTTAGCTTTGTGTTAAATGTCTTGTTGAAAGTCCCTTTCAAGCCCATGAGGGAGGTCTCTTTATTTTATTTATCTCTGAAAGTAACCTTCCTAGTCGGGATCACGTCTGCTAGGAGGGTTTCTGAATTTGGTGCCTTGTCAATGGAACCAGCTTTTTGTTCCTTTGAGAACTCAGTGGTGTTGCGGCTGGATCCAGCCTTTTGTCCTAAGGTTAACTGCTTTTTGCAGGGGGTAGGAAATAGTTCTACCCAAACTATTCAGGCAAATCTTTCTGCTCGAATTCTTCGCACCCTAGAGAAAAAGAGTGACATAGAATGGATGTTCGGAGGGCCCTGACGGTTTGTCTAGATAGGATTGCATCTTTCCATCACTCTTTTTGTTCGTATCCTATCCTCCTAATAGGTGGGTATCCTAATAGGATGGGAATGGGTGGATAGCTAATTATATGAAAGAAGACTCCTCTGCAAATGGTATCTGCACACTCCTGGAGAGGAGTGACAACTTCACAGGCCTTTAGAAACAAAGCTCCTTATGAGGACATATGTAGGGCTGCCACTTGGGCATCTCTGCATATCTTTACCAGACAGTATAAGGTGCAGGTTCACGACTCTGCCAAAGCAGCATTCGGTAGAAGGGTGCTGCAAGCAGTAGTGTAACTCTGGATATCTTCAGCATTCTGCTTTGGGGAAGTTTGATGATCAAGACTTTTCCCTCCCTGTTGTAAATGGGTGACTTAGCTTTGGTATGTCCCCATGGTAAAGAGCTGGCCATCCAGGAGGAACCCCGTGGATGCTTACCTTTTGAACTTCCCTTCTCCAGGGCTCTTCCCAGGCAGGCAGCAACCCTCCCTGTATTTAGTTTTGATAACTTAGTTTCTAACAATGGTGAGAGTGTTTGGGTCTTGGTTGGACTTCTGGAGTGGAGGTTGAGTTTGTCTGCTTTTTTAGATTATGGTCATTAGTATGATACCTTGAGAATCAACTGGAGCACTAGGGACCAGATCCTCTCTTGAGCATACTCCATAATTGAATTCTACCTCCTGCTGGTTGAGGTGGGGATGTAACCCCAAAGTAAAGAGCTGACCGTCCAGGGGGACCCCTGCAGAAGGAAAATTCAGAGTTAAGTATCCTTCAGGTCCTTTAGAAAGGTGAAGAGGGAGGAACCAAGACTGACACCTGGAGGGAGGGAGTTCCACACTGAGGAACCCGCCACAGCAAAGGCCCAGTTGCCCTCTAACTTAAGGTGCAGTGGCGTTGATATTAATAACTAAATAAATAATAGGAGGAGGGTGGTGAGGAGTGGAACTGGCAGGCTCAGGGTGAAGGAGTGGTGGTGTGGGGAACAGATTGGGCACAGGCTGAAGAGAAGCTGTGGGGAGAAGAGCCAGGCAGTCAAGCTCAAGGAAGCTCAAACTGATATTAATTGAAAATCAGTCTCAAACATGTCTTTACCAGTGAACATGTAGATCAGCTCCTTTAGGCTAGCTGCATCAACAAGACAAGCTGATATTTACAGAACGTTACAAAAGTTTGAGAGACTTGCCCATCCGCTTCAAAATATGCCTGGCACTAAATAGTCATGACTAGAGGCAGGCCCCTGGCCTAAGGGAAATAGTCTAGGAAGGACAAGGGAGGCAAGATCTAATTATTTTTAATTACTTTAATTGCAATATGTTGCATTTGAAATAAAATATCTAGCTGTATTGCATTCCATTACATTTTCTGTATTAATGTTTCCTACATCCAAATTAGTCCTTGGCAATTTCCTAATGAATTCCTCTGAGGTAGAGGTCAACTATTCACTACTGCTACCAGTTATTCTGGGGGTGGAGGTAAGGGTCTTGGATTTGTTTTTGTTTGAACGAAAGTTTCTATTCCAACTGACTCCTGTGGAGAGTGTTTTTGATTTGCTTGTTTTGTTTTAGAAAAAATACATAAGAATGCCAAGGTTGTCACTACTGAAAAGATCAATGTTCCTCAAGATTTCAGCCATACTCACGTTTTAAAGAAATTAACTTATTTTGCTTCCTTAAAGACACCCTGGCCATTGCAAGGAACTTCTGTTGCTTTGTTTTTCTGACTGTGTTATTGGACGTTACGTTGAAGTGACTGTAGTAACTGAAGAAGAATCCCAAATAGCAGCCACTGAACCATATTGCCCAAGAAAACCTAAAATTACTCCAGTACTCCAGCACACGAAGACTATTGTGTCTGTAACAGGACAGAAAAGGTACTGTCAATTTAAATTGCACTAATCAATTTTCTGCTGTGTCCAACCTGAGGGAAATAGAATAGACACTAACAAAGAAAGTGCAACTTTTAGTTATAGGTGTTGTAGTCAAGGGCAATTTGTACTAAACTAGCACATCCTAAATTGCCATTCAAACCGTTAACTTACCTGACCCAACTCTACTGCTTTCATTCACACTAAAGAATCTGAGTGGGGAAAAAACAGGAAGGAGTCTTTCTAAGTCAACCAATGTCTCTGAACAGTGTTAGCCTAGTTTACTATGGAAGGAGGTTCGCCAGTTTTGGTAGAGGGTCAAATGGTGTAAATAAGAACCCAGAATTTCAGAGCAAAATCCCATTAGTTTTTATAGAGAGAGTTCACACCCCTCCTTAAGAAGCCAGACTTCGTCTAATGAGTGCTTGCTGCACAGAACTACTTGTTTAATTATGGATGTTGGTCGTTTGTTATAGGGTCTTATAGTAAAGAGTCTCATAGCAGCCAGCTACATCCAGCATGTAAGGATTACTCTTTGTAACCTAGAAATAACAAGGTGACACTGTGCATTTTTATTTTAGAACTTCTAGAAGACAGCTGCCAAGTTTCCTTCCTCAGTACCCCATACCAGATAGATTAAGGAAATGTGTAGAGCAGAAATTGGACGTATTGGTTTTTCAGCCACATCTTGCAGAGGTATGGTGTAGTATGTACTAAGTATAAAATAGATATTTCTCCTTTCCTGTTTGCCAACCAGAACACAAACGCAGTTCTGGTGTAGCTACCACAATTATAATTATGCACATTCAGGGCCCAGTAAAATCTGCAATGCTGTGATAGCCTTGCCCTCCATTCAGTTCAGTCACAGGAGCAATGGTACAACAGAACAAGGGAATAGCATTAGCAACCAATAACTCTGCAAAACCAAACGTTACTGTTTTGGGGATTTTCCTACAGGAATCAGTATTGCAATCAAGAGAACTGCCCTGGGTTTGAGTATGAATATAACTTTTCAGTTTTGTAAGAAAGTTATCTATGATTTTAAAAATTTTAAAGAAAAAAATGTGTAACTTTAGACACTCCTTGTGGCACAGTTGGGGTTTGGTGCAGCAGAGCAACCAAACTCTCCACAAAAATTGAAAAACCTGATCACACCAGTGCATACCATAAATGAGCATTATCTCTGCATGTTAGCTTTACAGTAAACCAAACTTGACTCAAGTTTGGTTTACAGACGCTGCATATGGTCACTCCCTTAAACATCTGCCTACTTCCAAGAATTTGCTAGTACTAATGTCCACTGCAGCTGCTGTCAGAGGACAGGGGTGCATTTCTTTTTCATTCTCTAAGGTACACATGTAAAAATATTTTTTTGAGCACATGAGACTTCTGAATACTCTTTATTCTTGAGCCTTTTAAAGTGCATGATCCTGTAACAACCTTCACTTACCCATCTTGTGCGAATCAGTCACTCCTTGAGGGCAGGAACTGTTTCCTCAGTCTGTTTTCTAATACTGGTGTGGATTTGCTTTAAACTTTGAATGAAAACAAGGAGTCAAATACTGTGATAAATATGATTAACAATGCTGCTGCTACAGTACAGAAGTTAAGTCCACTTCTAAATCTTTCAAGCATTCCGGTCTTTCTAATTTTCTCCTAGAAGCTCAGCATTAATTAATTTTTGCTAATAGAAAATGGTGTTCTCGCTTTCTTAGCATTCATATAATAAAATATTAAACTTTTGTGAGTCAAATGAGAATTAAACTAAATCATTTATATGTTGCTCTTGAAAGTTCAAGCCCATGCTGAAATGGCAAATGAAGTGTGGCATTCTTATCACCCTTGACCTACACTTCTGCTAAAAAAAAGTACTGTGACCTGGTGTTAAGAATAGTGGGGCCAATCCCAAACTCTGCAGATGAGTATGTGCGTGCAACCCGGACGCACCTCGTTACAGGGACACTGACGTGGAAGCCCAGCAATGCGTGAGTTCTGGATTGTGCCCACTGGTCTGGGAATCGGTTTACCCAGATTCACAGACCAGAAATTCCCAGTTCTGCTACTAGCCTGCTGCATGACATTAGGCAACTCGATTCACTCGGTGCCTTTTGTCTTCTCTTATTAATTTAAATGCTCAAACTCTTTGAAGAGACTATCTTACTCTGTGCTGTGCCTAACATAATGGGTCCCTGATCACCTTGCAATTTTAGTACTATTGTAATTTAAAGAGTAACTTAAACTCTTTTATTTTCAGCAAATGAATCTATCTAACTATAAGGAAAAGTTTTCTACTTTGCTGTGGCTTGAGGAGATCCATGCTGAAATGGAAATGAAGGATTTCAGTGTGTGTGGAGTCACTTTGAAAAGGAATGGGAACTTGCTGGTGCTTGAAGTGCCAGGGCTGGCAGAGGGAAGACCTTCCGTAAATATAGGTAATGGTTTTGGGGTTTGAGTGCTGAGGGTTTTTTAATATACTAATGGAAACATTAAAAGAATTCTCTTCTTACAAAATGTATGATGATTGATGTTTTCTCGCATTCTGAAAAGGCAGACAGTCTTGGAGATGGATTATCCCTGCTCCCCCGCCCCCCCTTGGGATATAGGCAGGACCCTTCAGGCTGCCACCAGCCTCTGCCGGGGGGAGGAGCCGACACCCTGCACAATCCACCCAAACCTGTCCTGCTTCATTCAGAGACTGGCATGATTCTGTTCTTTCCAGCCTAGGGGAGAGAACATTTGTTGTTGTTTTTTGTTTTGGGGCAGGAGGGGTTCTTTCTCTCTCCTCCCCCCCCCCCCCCCCCCCCCCCGTCCTTCCTTCCTTCCCATTACTTTCTTTTCTAGGCTAGGAGCAAAGATAGGAAGGGTGTTCCACATTGATGCCCCAAGGCTGCTGTGCACCAGGGGGAGTCTAGTAGCAAGCACAGCCCAACCTTGGGCACTTTGCCCCTCTCATCTCCCTACTTCTCCCCACTCTTTCTGGAACGACGCTTCAGGTGGGGAGCCACCCAAAGGGGTCACTGCCCCATACATGCTCCCCTGCCAGCTACAGTTGGGCTGCAGAAGAATGGTGAATTTGAGGAGGAAGCATTCCCTCCTCCAGGAGCACATGCATCCCTGAAAGCACCAGTGGGATGCCTGGGAGGGTCAATTCCCCACTGCAGTAGGATTCCAAGCACTCCCATCAGCCCCCAAAGTCCTCAAGAGGCAGGTACCTTCACTGGCCAGCATTTTGTGCTGCAAGGATTCCAAGTCCATAGCATCTCATCTGTACACAATGTTCTTTTTAAGAGTTCTGCTCAACCCTCCGATCCAATACCACTCTCCAACGTCAAGATTGAATATAGTCCTTAGAGCACTTAGGGAGCTATGCCTGATGTTGCCCCTTTTCCCATGCTAATCCCCTGTACTAGGAACTTCCTCCCTGAACACATTTGCTCTGTTCCCTCCCTCTCAATCTTCAAATCCCTCCTGAAAATGTTCCTCTTCTGTCAGACTTTCTCTTGCTCTGCGTCCCAACAAACTCATCACTAATACTTCCTCTACTGTCCTTTCATTGAGGGTCTTATTCTCCCCTGTAACTAAGCTAAGCATACACACCTGCTGCTTCTCAACTTTGTGAATGTAGTAATAATAATAAATGTTATTGTTTGGCCATTGGCCGTAACAAAATCACAATGACAAAATGCAATATATGAATAATAACATCACAAAAACTGATCAACAGTTATAAACAATAAATCATAAATCATTTGAGGTTGGTGAGCCCCTCCCAAGGCTAAACACAACAGCAGATGCCCCAACCTATTTACAAATTTAATTGGAACCAGCACCAAAGCACTAAAATAACTTAAGAACAAGGCCTGAACCATCAGGGGGGTAACTATATTTCCCAGAGATAAGGGCAATTCCTAGCTCAGAGTCTCGTCAGAGCCGGCCGGGGCGTCATACCCTCTACGTATTTTATCAGTTCATATGGAAAAGATTGCAACTGCCCTAGTCCTGGAAGGAACTCTGTCTCCTAATAAGTAAAGTAGTTGCTGGATTTTAGGGCAAAACACATCTAACCCCGTAGTAGCTATAAGTTGGCAATGAGCCAAATCATAGAGGGAATATGTAAGTAAGTAATGTTCCAGATCCTCTGTTCCATGTCCACAAGGGCAAAATCGCTCTAGGTAGGGAATCCCCTGGAATCTTCCTAGCAACACAGCTGACCACATAGATTGAAATCTGAGCGTAATGAAGGCCTGTCCCAACTCCAGGTTGCTAAGAGACCATAGCTATGAAGCCCCACTCCTAGGAGGAAGTACATATTTATAAAACGGGCAGATATTACTCCCACTGGCCTGTGATCGTAGTTTTTGTCTATCCTGATCCCATATGTTTTACCTTTTTTATAACCTGTGTGTTAGTGAAATCCTGCAAATAAAGCTCTGATAAGCCCAGGTAGGCGAGCTGTTGCCTAACCGCAGCCCACCAGGTATCTGGGCCACCAATTGAGTCTATTTGTTTTTCTTTTATCGCTAACACCACTAGGGAATCTTTATGAGCATCCCTCAGCTTGGCCCAGTAATCTAGAAACCGATTTTCGGCGACAGCCCTTAGAGTGCATACTCAGTTCTAATGCTGCTATAGCTGGACTAGTAGATGGAAGAAGCCCTAAAATCTGTTGCCAAAATTGGTTGATTACTGGGCAGAGATTATCTACCATCTTCTGATGCCCTCCCCCCCCCCCCCCAAATTTGGACCCCGTACATCATAATTGCCATCACCTTGGTCTCTATGACTTTTAAAGTAGCTTTTATACCACGTTTGCCATTCTGATAAAAGAAGCGCTGGGTGGCTGAAGACAAAATTTGTGCTTTTGCCTTTGTCGCCAAGGAATGTGCTTCCCAAGCTCCGTTGTCTGCCAAGGTGATACCTAAATATCTATAAGATCTAACTTGCACTATACTATGATTCTGAAGTTGCCAACTGTGTTTCTTATGGTGTTTAGCTGCCACCATAAATTTGGTCTTATCATAATTTGTGAATGTAATACTAATATTTTATAGCCCCACCCTCTGCCAAACAGTGCTTGGAGCACTTGATGTAAAATACAATAAAACAACATTAAATCCATTAAAAAGGGGAATGTTAAAGAAGGAGGTCTTTAAAAGGGAGTGACCCCCTCTGGTCACTCAGGTTCACAGCCCTAGAGTGGTTCTGAACCCTCTGCTGCACCTGAAACATAAGGTTGCGGCTGTGGTCGCATGTGTGACTGCTGTGAACGCAGTTCTTTCTCCTTAGGTTTCCTGGGCATCCATCCAAAACTGATGGGGGAAGATCCCCAACATCACCAGCAGTTAATTGTCTGGCTCCGTACCAAGCAGGAGTGGATTTCTTGCTCCTGATCAGAGCAGCAACTTACGCAGGCCCAGGGCTGTGGTTTCTCCCCTCCAGCAGCCTGAGAGAGAGGGCGTGCAGCCCGCAGATACTCCCAATCCCCATCTCTGACGGGTGGGAAGAAAGGAGGCAGAGGAAACCCCCTTGGTTCCCCCTTATGCAGCAGATGTCCATTAACACTCTAGCATGCCACAGGGCTTTCCCTGCCAGTTAGGTCCTTGGGAAAGTGGCACAGCCCAACAGCACTCCTGAGATCACTCGTGCCACCGGGAGATATCTTGGGGTGGAACCGGCACTCTGGCTGCTCCTGAAGCCAGGAACTCCCCTTGAGACCTGCAGCAGGCCGCATCTCGCCTTTCCCTGGGACACCAGTAAGCCCGTTCCTTACAGGCTCTTTTCTTCTCACTCTCCTCCCCCACCCAGCCACGTAAAAAAACAGTTAGCCTCCCCAGGCTGAGAGGTCTAGTCCCAGGCCATAACGCCACCCAAAATGGCATCTGTTAAAGCACACGGTGGGAAGGAGAGGAGCCACCTACACTCTAGCCCATCAGCAGAGGCCACACTTACCCTCCTTCTACCAAATCTAGGTATAAGGGAAAATCCAAACAGGGAAAGGCAAGAACCCATATGACTCAGAGGGGGAAAAAAAAACATAGGGAGTCTGATTCAAAAGGGGAGGACATTAGACCTCTGAAAAAGGGAAAGTTCTTATTCTCCTCAGATTCAGAAACATCCACTCCCCCTACTCAAAAAGAGAAAGCATGCGCTGCTCCTGCTCCTCAACAAGAGAGTGGGCAATCTGAGGAGGATTCTCAGGAAGAGGATACCACTAGTGTGGTTCAGAAGGATCTGAAGGTTAACCTTTCTTCCTCCCCTCACACTCCAAAAACTCGCTAGAGGAGGGACAAATACCCAGTTCCCCAGACAGGGGCAGACACACAAATTTCCCTTCCTCATATAGGGACAGTATTTATAAACAGTTCCTCCTCAATGTCAAGGAGAAAAAGAGTAAAGTGGAGTCACTGAAGTCCTCGGGAGGATTCCTCTAGGGAATACCTCCCCAAACCCGAGGGCAAAGACATGGGCGTTTGAGAAGTTAATTAGTTCTGAATGACAGCAGCCTACCAAGGCCATGGGATTCAATAAGATCCAAGAATCTCTATATACCTTTTCTAGGACAAAGGAACCATTGTTCCAAAATCCTAAAGTTGATGCAGCGGCAGCATTGCTAGCACATCAGTCGGTGTTTCCCCTGAACGGGATTGCAACCTCGGGGATCCAACAGATACGGGTATTGATGCCAGCCTTCTAAACAACTTTGAAACAACAGTGGCAGCCCTCCACATAATTTATGTCTTGGCATACTTCTGGGGCACTGATGAGGTGGGTCCGAATAGCTAATGAGGTGTTCCTGTCCACAAACATTCGACAGGAAGTACAAGATTATTGTTTCCAGGATTCACCTGATTCCTCTATTTTAAGTGGATGCTGTGTCCTGGACAGCTAGCGTCATCGCAATGAACGTGGCAGCCCAACACAGACTGTGACTACGCACATTATCAAAGAACTGACTAGAGAGGAAAATCTTGTTGGCAGTAACAACAAAGAGGGACAGGCCAGTACAAACCTAAACAGGACCCCCCAGCCCTACAAACCTGAAACAGATGCCTGACTATATAAGGAGCAGTCATCTAGGAGAGTTTTATGTATTCAAATTTCACACAACCTGTATAGGTTCTTTCCTGTGTTCTTGGCTTTGGGAGAACATACAGAAACACAAGGTCATGTTGTCAGAGAGAGCGCCATTGTCAGTCAGTGCCACACAACCCATCCTCCATCAGAAAGGGAACAGGGCTATACTTCATTATTTTTCTGGTACCAAAAACGTTGGGGGAGTGGCGAGCAGTGCTCAGCCAAAAGCTTTTAAATTAACTGGTAAATGTGAAAAAACTCAAGATGGAGACACTGCACTCCATTACTCTGGCCCTAAGCGGGGGGTATCAGATGGCCTTGGATTTGAAGGAAACATACCTACATGTTCTCGTCCACCCTGTCACTGAAAATGGCTCTAGTTCGCATATGCAGGTCAACATTGGCAATATCGAGTGCTTCTTTTTGGTCTAACCTCGTTGTCTTGGACCTACAAAAAGGTCCTCGCTCCCCTGGTGGCCAACTTGAGATTGGACGGTGTACAGGTTCATCAATATCTTGACGATCTGTTAATGGGTCTCTTTCAGAGACAAAACACACAGGGATCTCTACAGAATAATTTCTTACCTCCAACAGCATGATTTTGTGATAAATTTCAAGAGCAGCCAGTTGCAACCACCTCAATCTCTAGACCACCTCGGAGTTATTCTAGATACCCTTCAAAACAGAATTTTTATTCCCACACAAAGACAATCCAAAATACGAAGACTGATAGTTCAGATACGTTCAAAACTCAGGTCCAGGCTGAAGCCATTAACCACACTGATGTGACTACTTATAGCATGCATTCATTATCTGAAGTAGGCCAGGTTGCACTCAAGGGCCCTTCAGAACCTACTCAGGCCTTTTCAATTGCATCTCTCAAAAGGACTCAGTCCATGGGTATGCATAATGAACAGAGTCAAACGAGAACTGAAGTGGTGGATGGATTCCTATTACTTCCAGCAGGGAGTGCCAGTTGTGGATCCTCAGAGATCACGGTAACAACAGATGCCTCTCTCCTGGGATTGGGGGGTGGGGGTGTACCTCGAGTCATGTTTAATACAAGAAACATGGTCCCAGGAAGATGTTCATCAAAGCATCAGCTGGCTAGAACTCAAAGCGGTGTTCTTGGCTCTCAAGGGACTGACCCTGGTGATCAAAGATCGTCATGTACTGGTGTACACAGACAACATGACAGCAAAGGCCTACATAAACAGACAAGGGGTTCCAGATCAGAGTCACTGCATTGCCTAGCGAAAACGCTTCTACCATGGGAGGAGTGCAGTTTACTATCTCTGAAGGCACTCCTTGTCAAGGGCATAGACGATGCCCGAGTCAACTGGTTGAATCAGAGGAAGCTAGACCCCAGTAGTCATGCACAAAGACATTAGAGACCATAGTAAACTCATGGGGCATTCTAACACTGGACTTATTTGGCACTCAGTACAATGCCAAGATCCCCTTGTTTTACTCACAGTTCAAGGAACTGGTTAGGGTGCCCTGGTGTGACCCTCCCCCTCGACTTGACTGGAACCCGGAAGTGGGACCGGAGGGGGGGCATAAAAGGTAGCCACCTGCAGGAGACGCAGCAAGACTTACCTTTCCATCTACCTGGGAGCTGCCTGTGATTGCTGCTCCTGACGATCTCGCTGGGCTGTTCCCTGTGCTGCTGCCACTGCTCCGGATCCCCCACTGACCACCTGCAGGGAGAAAAAGAACAAGACAGCTAGTACTGGGGGTTGGGGGAGCCAGGAAGCCGATGTGCCCAGATTAGGGTGCTCTGGCGTGACTGTGTGTCTCCGCCCACCCACCCCCCCGACTTGACTGGAACCCAGAAGTGGACCGAAGGGGGCGGGCATAAACGGGAGCTGCCTGCAGGAGGACGCACCAAGACTCGCCTTTCCATCTGGGTGGGAGTCCCTGGGAGCTGCCTGTGATGCTGCTGCTGCCGATCCCACTGGACTGTTCCCCGTGCCGCTGCTCCGGATCCCCCGCTGACTACCTGCGGGGAGAAAAAGAACAAGACAGTTAGTACCGGGGGTTGGGGTGTCCTGGAGTGACACCCCCCCCCCGACTTGACTGGAACCTGGAAGTGGACCAGGGGGTGGCATAAAAGGGAGCCACCTGCATCTCTGCCGCAGGCCGCGAGCCAAAGGGCCACAAGCCAAAGGGTGCGGCCCTTTGGGGGACCATAGGGGACCCAGGGGGCCACTGTCTTGGTGAGCCGTGGTTGCTGGGGGCAAAAGGGGGGGAGTGGGCATTGGTATAGGGTAATAAGATATTTATTAAGGGGGTAGTTATGAGGGAGGGGGAGGTTTCCCCTAGTACCGACCTCTGGTGGCAGCAGGGGAACGGATGGGAGAGGGATTATTGTGGTGGGAGTGGGTTGTTTTTTATTGATAGATATGTGAGTTATTGTTATGTACTGAATATTGAATATTGTTGTGCACTACTGTAAATTGGAATGAGGATGGGCCCCTCCTCCTGGTGAGAGCAGGAGACTGGGCTGGAATTGTTTTGGTTGTTCCCTGGTGGCAGCAGGGATAGAACAATAGGAAAGGTTAATGATGAAGCATTGTTATACTGTGATAAATTGAGGGGTTATTTGGGTTATGCTGTCCTGTATTGAATTATAGCTGCTGTTGTTATATTATTGCTATTGTTATTTTGTATGCTTCTACCTTTGTTGTTAGCCACGTCGAGTCCCCGTAGGCGAGAGAGAGCGGGATACAAATAAAAGATGAAATGAAATTAAACTGAAAGCCTTGGCGGTGGACGCCCTGAACCAGCAATGGCCAGAAAGTCTTCTCTGCACCTTTCCTCCACTTCCTCTACTGGTGAAAAACTGTTTGCAAGATGAAACAGGAAAGGGCAAAGATGGTCCTGGTAGCTCCATTCTGGCACAGGAAACCTTGGTATTCTGACATAAAGGTCCTGAAGGTAGATAAACTCATTCATCTTCCTTTTGCTCACAATCTGCTGTCACAGAACCCAGTGGCATATCAGCATCTGGATCTACTCCGCTTGACAGTATGGAGAGAGCGCCAGTCACTACACCAACTAGGTTATTCGGAACAGGTTCTTGAGATGCTACTGGCGGCTCAACATCAGTTAACAAAGTGCATATACTAGGGCACTTGGAAGAGATTTGCTCTGTAGTGTACTGACAAAGGATCTGAATCCAGTTAAGGCAGGGATTAAGCAAGCACTGGACATTTACAGGCAGATTTAGACAAGGGGTTGAAGCCTAATACCCTAGCCAGACAGGTAGCAGCTATTGATGGTGTGTTCTCATGAATCTCGGGAAAAAGGTTATTGGGTCGTCCTTATTTTAAGAGGTTTCTTAGATCAGCTAAACTCATTTCACCCCCAGTAGCTCACCAATTTCCAATCTGGGATTTAACTTTGGTCCTCAGGGCATTGACTACAGTACCTTTTTGAACCCCTCAGGGCAGTCTCCTTGTGTTGTTTATTCCTTAAAGCGGCCTTCCTATTAACTGTTAGATCAGTTCGGATGATTTCTGAATTGGGAGCCCCTCTCTGTTGACCCTAACTTGTGCATATTTTTTTAAAAACTCAACTCTCAGACTTGAACCATCATTTATTCCAAAAGTCAGTTCTTTATTTGATAGATCACAGGAAGTTGTTTTGCCCTCTTTTTTGCCCAAACATTGTACATATACCTTAGCCAGAGAAAATACTTGGCACCTATTTGATGTTCGTAGGGCCATCAAAACTTAGAACGGCTTCATTTCGAAAGTCTTGAGCCCTCTTTGTTAATTATCATCCGAGTTGTAAAGGTCAAAAGGCATCTAAATCAGTAATATCCAAGTGGATCTCAGCTGCCATTACAGATACCTATAGGGCAAGAGGATCCACGTCTCCACAAGTGATTTATGCCCAATCAAGGCTGCTTCCTGGGCTTATAGAATAGAGTTGATTACAATGAAACTTGCAACGTGGCCACTTGGTCGTCATTGTGCACTTTTGCTAAACATTACGAAGCTCAGATACTAGAATCTGCGGGGGCTGCTTTTGGGAGATGTGTCCTCGAGGCAGTTCTCTGAGCCTGTCACGCTGTGTTATCCCACCCTGTACTACTGGGGTTGCATTACTTTGTTATATCCCCAGTCAGTTTTGAGTAGATGCCCAAGAAACCTAAGGAGAAAGGAAAATTAGGTTTTTACCTTGTGAATTTTCCTTCTATGTAAGGTTTCCTGGACATACATTCATCCTACCCTAATACACAGTACAGAAGTGGAAATTTTTTAGTTAGATAAACTTTATTGTAAGCCACATGGCCATAACAATCAAAGAACATATACAAATATAAATTCATATAAAAACCTAAAGTAAGCATAACCTAATATGATATTAATTATACACTAATAATAAAAACATATTAATAATTCCAATAAAAAGTATAAAATGTGATAAAACATCACCCGCATATCAGTTGCCACCATCCAGGGTGTAAACAAATAATTAGTCAAAGTTTAATTTTAATCAGAAATCAATGGAAGGTAGATCATAAGAAGGAACCCAGTTCAGGGAACATAATCGTGGAGTTAATTAGTCTGGTTAACAACAGGAGAAAATTAGTTGTTAAATTAACAAGTGGAAAATGAAGTCCCGCTTTGCCACTTTGGTCAGGAGAGAGTTAGCTAGTTTATGCTTAGAATGACAGTATCCTGATTAGTATTCAATTAAAATATTACAAATTAGTTGACAAGGACAATTTTCAGGTCACACAGTTTTCAGGTCGACTATAAACAGCTACACACATCCGGGGTAGGGGTCAGATTCCTCCTGGAGCATGGTCTGTTGAAAGTCTGTCTGCCTGCCTCCTGCTGGTTATGGTGGGGATCTTCCCCAGTCAGTTTTGGATGGATGTCCAGGAAATCTACATAGAAGGAAAATTCACCAGGTAATAATCTAATTTTCCTTTTCGTATATGCATTCGCTTCACCTAATAAGCTGACTTCTATCTTACCCCAACACACATGGTTGCTTTAGCCTATCTATGTGTTTACCACTACCCATTGTTCCTTTTCTCCTTCACCAATATACATCTTTTATAGCTCTGTTTTTAAATGTCTAGCCCCAAATGTCTAAACCCGCACCCACCAGTTAGCTTGTTTTATCCACTCCCATCCATTTCTGCCTCCTTATATACCTGCCCTAATTTTGTTAAGTTTACATATTTCTGATTGGCTACGCTACATGCCTGAGGAAGGGCCCCATGTGGCCCAAAAGCTTGCTCATTTCCACCAACAGCAGTTGGTCAAATAAAATATATCATTGAAACCACCTAGTTTTCATTATCTCCTCACATTGAGGCGAGTCTGCGGCTTCGTCAACTGTAAAGTAGATTTGTAAAACTGTTAACACAGAATCGCAAATCTGAGGTATTCTGACAATGTAGTACCACGTACAAACAATATTGAGGAAATATTTGAGATCACTATCAAAATTGAGGGGGTTTTTAAGTATAAAGAAAACAAAATTTATGCAGACAGGAAGTATAAATAGTGAAGGCATTATGGTAGACAATTAAATTGTCAGGCGAGAGACATGCTTCAAGTATCATAACTCTAGAAACTGAAAACTGAAACTGCATCAGAATTGCAGTTTCCCAGCAGTGCATGGGAAGACTAATCCATGGTTGGGGAAGGCACTGGGTTTGGGGTGGAGTGTATCGCGTATAGAAGAGGGCAGACATTAAGAGGGGGAAATATATGTGAAGAAAGGAATCAAGGCAACAAAGATGTGGTCTTATCTTTACCGCTCATTGCTCGACAGGGTTCTCCACGTGGCTGGAATGAGCAGAGAAGTGGTTGCACAAATCCAGGAGCAAAAGCTTATTTTCTTCAGCCACCAGTGTTGGGATGGTGACTATAAACTAATTCTGGGCATTTTCAAAGGTAGTTCTAGGGAAATGTAGTCATGGATACCAAAGAACTCTATTCAGAGATAACATTAGGAAGCAGATGAGTCAGGCAGTAGTGTAGACTGGCATGAGAATGGCATGCATGACACACAGTGCTGCTGAAGCACTGAAACTTGAGGTAGATGGAAAAAGTTCTCATAAGATGCCCTTATTTAAGCATGCTTTGAACATATATTTACTTAACCTGACTTCAAATGCATGAAATACTGTGGCAAATGTCTTTATTCCAGTCCCTTAATATTTGATTCCCATAGATTTTTTATGCTTCTGAAGTAGTAATACATGTACTATATCTATGCTTTTTGCCCTGGTGCTTGGAATTCTGAGGAATTCATTCAGATTTTCCATAGAAAATATGCCCAGTAGCTGAATATTAATAAGACTCAACTGCTAAGGTCAGTGGTGTTAGAAGTTAGTTACAAAATTCAGCAT
Organism: Sphenodon punctatus; assembly: GCA_003113815.1. Taxonomy (NCBI): domain Eukaryota; kingdom Metazoa; phylum Chordata; class Lepidosauria; order Sphenodontia; family Sphenodontidae; genus Sphenodon; species Sphenodon punctatus. The sequence continues at coordinate 3,961,698 of QEPC01005822.1, read as the reverse complement.
GTTGTCTCTAACAACATGCTGAGGGGAATATTACTAAGATAACAGTACATGTGTTAGACATACAGTGGATATTCCAGTTTTTAAACCAAATGCCAAAGCAAGTCTTAGTGCAGAAATGAAATTGTTTTGTTGTACCTGCAGGATTTCGTAACTATTGCAGCTCATAGGCTCCACTGTTTCATTTCCAGTTCTAACACTGTAAGAACTTCCCGATATCATGTAGCAGTAATTTTACATGAAACATTTTATTTAACTTTAGCTTTTCATTCTTTCTTTCTTCTCCCTCCCCTTTCACAGGAGACAAAGTGATTTTAAAAAGTCAAAACTGCTCTAATCATATAATAGAGTATATTGGGTATGCTGCTGAGGTGAGTTACCTTTTTTGCTAAAAAGTACTATGGTTTGTTTATAAGGCTCTAACAGAAAATGAGGCTGCTTTCCAACATTACATGGGAGGGGGAGCTTGCATGATCGCAGCTCTGTAATTGCAGGGATTAGCGCCTGTGAGAATGCACTAATCCCCTTTTATCCCACAAGAACACACGTCCTTGTAAAGGCTACGTTTGAGGACCCAGTAATGCATGAGTGTTCTCGGGTGATAAAAGGGGATTAGTGTATTCTGCCAGGCACTAATGTCCACAATTACAGAGCTGCAGTTGTGCAAGTTTCCCCCACCTATATAATGTCAGAAAGCAGCCTAAGAATAAAAAGTTAGAGGTCTACATCCTTTTATGAAACTTTTATTATTATTATTATTATTATGGCATCAGCAAGCAATACACCTGGCACCGAACAATCATTAATCATTAACAGGTCCCTGCCCCCAGGGTCTTACAATCTAGGAAAGACAAGGGAGAGGGGAACATATGGAGAGACGGATAAGTTTGAGAAGTCACAGGTGCATTTGCTTAGCTTAGTTACTGGGGAGAAAAGGACCCTGAATGAAAGGCAGTAGAGCAAGCATCAGTGAACTGTGTGGGAGGAGGGGCGGGGGGGCAGGAACCAGGGAAATACCAACAAAAAGATGGCGGTTTGTATGGATTTAGAGGGAGGGAGCAAAGTGAATGTTCAGGGAGAGTACCAGGCATGGGGGCCAGCGTGGGAGAAGAGGTGAGGACTGCTTAGGGAGCAGGAGACTTTGGGACAGGTGAGGGTGGGAGTGCAGAAGAGAAGTGAAGCTCCTGACTGGGGGAACATGACTGCAGAATAAAACACGGAATGAATGGGAAAGGAGTTCAGAAAGGCAGGGGGAGCAAGGCCATGTAGAACCTTGAAGGGTGAAGACAAGGATAGTCATTACAGGGAAATGCTCAAATGACAGTTTCTACTTCATTTCGTGTTCTGTACTTGGATGAATTTACAAACCTTTACTACTTTCTCCCAGGAGATCCTCCTGGACAGCCAGTCAGCACAGTAGAGTAGATCCCTGCCACTACCAGTAGGAAACAGACTTCCTAGTTTTCACAAGCATGCTCAGAGGGATCTCACCCTCAACTCCCCAGTTATTCATCTACCTCCACACCAGTAAGAAGCAGAGTTGCTCCCTCCCCAGAGACAAGAGACAGACAGTCTGCGTGGGCTAGAACATACAGGAAAAACCTCCTCGTGCCAGGGGAGGAGGACTTCCTCTCCCTGTTCACCCCCCTTCTTAGGAGGGGCTTGGAGGGTGGATCCCGGTGCTCCCTTCTCATACGGACGGGGGAGCCCCGTAGAGCAGGCATAGCAGTGTGTCTCCCCCCACGCCCCGGGGTGCTGTCTACAGATCCCTAGGGATCTCTGTTCCCCGCTAGAGCTGAGGGCACTTAGGATGCAGTGAGGGCGGCCGTGGCTGAGAACCCGGCAGCACTAGCAGCCCGGCCCCAGAGCGGCCTTGGCAAGGCCCCCGGACAGGGCAGCCGGCTCCAGTTTTCCCACTCAACGCTAAGGGTCCTGACGGTTCAGTGGTGTGTTCTCAGTCCTGGGAGGCTACAGCGCTAGCGCGCGCAGAAAAATAACTGCCCACCGTGAACAAGGACTCCGGTGGAGCTGCGGAGAGCAAATCCCAATTGATTAAGGCTGGAGGGGATCTGTCACAAGATCCAGCCCGCGGCCCCAACCACCACTCAGCGGCACCAAAGGAGCGATTCCCGTCTCTCCCCCCCCATCCCGACAGCCCTTACATATCAATGGCGGTAGGGAAAGGGAAGCCAACATGGCCACGAGGAGGACAGCAGCGGCGGCGGAGACGGACAGAGCAGCGGATGCATTAAGCCCCCCGCGTACCCTCCCAGCCCAGGACCGACACATGGAGGTCCAAAAGGAGATCCTATCAGAGCTCAAGCACAAGCGATCTCCCCCGAAGACCAAGAAGACTGGGGCATACAAGGGCCAATGCAAGGGGGCGGGTAAAGGAAAACACACCCTGACCAAGAAACCTCACAGGACCCCGACTCCCCAGCCTCCTCGGGGGCGGCGTCAGAAGAAGTAATGTCGATTCCCTCCTCTGATGAGGATCATGCCCACCACTACGAGTGAAGGGGAGGAGGAGGGGCTTGAGGCCCAGGCCTCAGACGTTCAGCAGGCCTCTGAGGAGGAGAGCGGGGTCTCCTCACTAGAAAAGGGGGAGATAGAGGAGCCAGAGATCGAGGCGTCAGCTGACCCAGACAGGCAATTCCCGATAAAATACAGAGACCAGTTCTTTGACCTGGTCATAAAGGCCTTACACCTCCAGCAGAGGAAGGACAAACACTGCTCCTCAGAGTCATCGGGAGGAGAGGAGGAGGAGGAAGAGAGGGAATATATTCCAAGGGCTAGGGCCAGAGACAGAGGGATGATCCTAGACAAGGCCTACGAGAAGACCATAAAAAGAGAATGGCAGCAGCCCAACAAAGTGAGCAAAATGAACAAAACCCAGCTATCCCTCTATTCCATCTCAAAAAACCAAGAGCCCCCTCTCGCCATCCCTAAGGTGGATGCCACGGCAGCCTCTCTGGCCAGAAACTCTGTTTTCCCAACAGAACGGGAGTGCTACCCATGAGACCCCATGGATAAGGGCATAGTATGCAACCTAAGGAGAAATTTTGAGGCGGTGGCATCAATCATAAAAATGGCCACCGTCACCTCCTAATTTTCCGGAGCCCTCATGACCTGGATCAAACAGGCCAGAGATCTGCGGGTCGCTATGAAAATGACAAAGGTACTGTCCACTAGAATCCAATTGGCCTATGCTTTTATAGCGGACTCCTCCACGGATATGCTCCACTGGGTGTCACGGGCGGCAGCGTCTAACGTAGCAGCCCAACTCCGCCTCTGGCTCAGATCCTGGAAAGGGGACAACATGGCCAAAACACGCTGGTGGGGGAAGTCTTTCCAAGGGGCTAAACTCTTCGGCGTCTGCCTGGATAAGGTCCTGGCAGACGCAGCGGACAAATCAAAGAAGCAAACCCTACAAAGTGTAGGAATCACTAAAAAGCCTCTTTTCGTCCCTTCAGCTCGCATCAGCAAGGAAGCTCCAGGCGACCATTCTACCCACACAGAGGGAACCAGCAAAAATACAGACCCAGATGGCAAAGGCAGAAGGGCAACGGTAACAGACCACAGTACCCTTGGGGTTCTGGATGTCCCAAAATGGACGTATGACCATGGGGCCCTCCAACCTCAAGACTAGTCCCCCTTAGGGGGCAGGCTCCAGCGGTTCTCAGACAAGTGGACAACCGCCACTGCGGACGTGTGGGTCCTTAGTACCGTTCAGAGGGGATACATTATAAAACTGTCTCAATGTCCTCGACACTACTGTGCCTCGCCAGTATCCAACAACCCAAGCAAACACAACGCTACGCAAGCAGAAATAGACTCCAAGACATCGGAGCCATAGAACCGGTACCCACGCACGAGGAAGGAACCGGCTTCTTCTCTATTCCATTCCTAGTGCCAAAAAAGTCAGAGGAATGGCGGGCAGTGCTCGATCTCAAGACCCTAAATCAGTCTGTCAAAACGAGGAAATTCAAAATGGATACATTACAATCCATAAGGGTGGCTATCTCACAAGGTGAATGGGTGACCTACCTTGACCTCAAGGAGGCATACCTGCATGTACCCATTCTCCCCTCACACAGACGGTGGCTCAGGTTCTCGTATGCCCAGCGACACTGGCAGTACATGGCACTTCCCTTCGGCCTCGCCACCTCACCCAGGACATTCATGAAGGTCCTGATTCCCCTAATAGCAAACCTACGGGGAGAGGGCATCAAGATTCACCCTTACCTGAATGACATCCTCATTCGATCACCGTCATACGAGCAAGCGGTGGAGGAGGTACACAGATCCATACAATACCTGCAGGAGCATGGCTTCCTGGTCAACTTCAAGAAGAGCCAACTCACTCCCATCACAGTCTCTAGAACATCTGGGGGTGATCTTGGACACCTTCAACTACAAAATGTTTCTGACACAACAGAGACAACAAAAGTTTCTACACTTGATCAGGGAAATCTCAAAAGCCCACAGGACCAGACTCAAAACCCTAGCCAGCCTGCTGGGCGACATGATCTCCTGTCTGGGAATCCTCCAATGGGCCAGATTCCACACCAGACCACTGCAAAGGTTTCTGCGACCATGGTAAGACCTTCTGACACGGGGAGGGAATCCCTGGATCACAGTACCAGACTCTTATCAAGAAGTCCTTCGGGTGGACACAGAACGACAGATTCGGATCCAGGGTACCGATCTCAGACCCTGACAGGACACCAGTGACTACCGATGCGAGTCTATCCAGCTGGGGAGCACACTCGTAGAGCAGAACCACACAAGGTAAGTGGCTCAGCTGGGAGAAAAAAACACCACACCACATCAACAACTTGAAATCCATCAGAGCGGTCCACATCTCAGGAAAGAAGAGTACCCAGGCCAACTGGCTAAGTCGAGAAAAGTTCGAACCGGGAGAGTGGGCTCTCCACCCGGCAGCATTCGAGATAATAGTCAGCGCCTTCGGTCATCCGGAAGTGGATCTGTTTGCAGCGCCGTTCAATGCAAAGACACAGGTGTTCATGTCCTGTTTCCCGGATCACAGAGCAGCGGCATTCAATGTGCTGAATCTGAGATGCCCTCCAGGTCTACTGTATGCCTTCCCACCATTCCCTCTAATACACAGAACAGTGGCAAAAATAAAAAAAGAACGAGCTCATGTTATCCTGGTGACACCATACTGGCCTCGGTGTCCATGGTTCTCGGACGTACTATCCCTGGCCTCGCAACCTCCGGTCAGACTCCCAAACAGGTCCAGTCTACTGCTTCAAGGGCCCATTGTCCACGACAATCCAGAAACACTGAAATGAACAGCATGGAAATTGAAAGGGGGGCCCTGAGAAAGCTAGGCTATTCACAGCAGGTTCTAGACACCATGCTACAATCTTGTCGTCCAGCTACTAAACATATATACCAGAGTACCTGGGCTTACTTTGAAAAGTGGTGCGAGGGGAAAGGAGTTAGACCAGCTAAAGCCCCATTACTGTTATTTTAGACTTTCTTCAGGAGGGTCTATACAAAGGGTTAAAACCCAATACCCTACAGAGACAAGTAGCAGCCTTAAATATTGTGCTGTGCACAGTTAAGGGGCGTAGGGTGGCAAGACACCCTCATATAGTTAGGTTCATCAAGGCATCTAGAGTTATCTCTCTTCCGGTGGTGCACTGTTTTCCCTCCTGGAGCCTGAATTTGCTCCTCAGAGCTCTGACAGGGACCCTGTTTGATTCCTTGAAAGACGTTTCTCTGTATTACTTATCCCTCAAAATGGCCTTCCTCATAGGAATTAGCTCAGCTCGTAGGGTCTCAGAGCTGAGTACTCTATCCATAGACCCCAGCTTCTGCTCCTTTAGGGAGTCTTCAGTGATCCTAAGATTAGACCCGATCTTTTGTCCAAAGGTAGACACCCGTTTTCATAGGGAACAGGAGATTATCCTTCCCTCCTTGTGTCCCAACCCAACTCACCCACAGGAACGAGTCTGGCATAACCTGGATGTTACCAGAGCGCTACGGATTTATCTGGACCTTACCGCCTTGTTCAGAAAGTCCTCAGCTTTATTTGTGGCCTACAGCCCGCAGAGAAGGGGTATGAGAGCGTCCAAAATGGTCATCGCACGCAGGATCTCTCTCTGCATCTCAGAAGCCTACAAGGCACGGGGCAAATCCCCTCCTCAAAGGATATTCACTCATTCCCTGAGAGGAGCAGCTACCTCTCAGGCGTTTAGAAATTCAGCTTCGTATGGGGAAATTTGGCGGACCGCAGCATGGTCGTCCGTGCACTCGTTCACGAGAAACTACAAGATCCTGCTGCTCGAATCAGCCGAAGCAGCATTTGGGAGGCGCGTGTTGCAGGCGGTCTTATAGGAGATAGTGGTATCTTTAACTGACCTAGCAACCTTGTGTCCTCTCTCCGCTTCCTCCCCCCTCGGATGTTAGATTTGGGACACCACTCTGGAACGTCCCTACTGTGCTGACTGGCCGCCCAGGAGGATCTCCTGGGGGAAAGGAAAATTGTGCTCTTACCTTCTGAATTTGGGAGCTTAGTACAACTGGGGAGTTGAGGATGAGATCCCTCTGAGCATGCTCGTGAAAATTAGGAAGTCTGCCTTCTACTGGCAGTGGTGGGGATCTACCCTGCTGTGCTGACTGACAGTCCAGGAGGATCTCCCATAGAAGGAAAATTCAGATGGTAAGAGCCCAATTTTCCTTTCTAAATATTTTAATTTTAGCCAGTTAAATATAATATCTGTAACACTGGTATAGGAATGTGAGAGTAGTCAGTGTGGCTGAATCCTGAAAGATGTTGAGTGTAAGATCTGTAAACCAGAAGCTTCGTATGGGGAAATTTGGCGGACCGCAACATTGTCATCCGTGTACTCGTTCACGAGAAACTACAAGATCCTGCTGCTCGAATCCTGCTGCTGTTCATCTGTTTTCCCTCTCCTTTTAAACAGATCCATGAAGAAGACATAACTTTGAGGCTTAATTCAGAATTTGAACAGGCTTATAACTCTGAACCCATGGATGTGGAATTTACATACAATAGGTATGTTTGCAGTCAAATTTCATTACTCTTTGTCATAATAACTTCCTGTATAGTCTAGGGGCCTGGTATGGTCCTGTTGGAAAGTGTGTGTATAGAGAAATTCTTTTCAGATATCAGTATATGTCTTGGGATGTTTTCTATATCTTGGTCATATGCTCTGAACGATGTCATTTATTTTCAAAACGACCACCAAACATGTTGACATGTTTTCAACTGCAGAAACAGCACACAATATATTTGAATGAAACAAATAGTGAGGTCGATCCTAAACCCTGCAGACCCCATGTATGTGCAGCCGTGAAGATCCCCGTTTCAGACACGCTGTGCTGCGTGGGAATCGTGCGCATGTGCATGCTCATGAGAGAGCCGTGGGGTTTTGGATCAGCCCCAGTACGTATAGAGAATTTTTTTCAAGATTTCTTATTTTAATGAATAGTGAAGACATTTCCTCCCTCAGCAGAGATTCTGTGGTTTTGAAGGGGTGAGGGGAAGACAAGTTAGGGCAAGGCCGGTGCTGCTGGATTACAAAGTGAGGAGAGGTGAGGAGTTGCTGGGGAAGAGGGGGAAAAGATGGGGAGACTGGGAGGGAGAAAGGGGAAAGAGTTAGGGCACACTGAGGGAGAGAAGAGTGCTGGAGGTGAGAGGGAGAAAAAGATAGGTGGGGGTGTGAATCTAAGGGGCACCAGGAGAGCAAGATGTGCAACACTGGGGGAGAGAGATGGGCAGTCAAAGAAAATTCTTCTTCAAAAAGACATGAATGCATTCTGGGCTTCACCAAATTGCAAAGAACTGTTGTAACTGGTATTTGTTGAGTACATACTTTTAATCCAGGCACAATACATACTCTTGTGTAATCAAGGCACTGGTACACTCATTTGCATTGGTGGGCTTGGAGAGACCGGTGCACACCTTGCAAACGGCAAGGAAACAAGTTTTTGGCCTGATCTCACCTTGAGGAGGCTGATGATAGACTATTTCTTCACATACACCATGCAGTTGTGAGTTCAAATGACCAGCGTGTTGTGTCTGAGGATGCTAACACGGACACATTCGTGTGTGCAGTGTACTACTACTACAAAACCTTCAAAAAGGAAGGTTTGGTTGAGTAATGGGTTCTCTGTGGAAAGAGAAATATAGTGCATGTAGTGCCAGTGCACAAGTTCATTGGAGTTCTAGACGATAAGGTTATCAAAATCTTGCCAGCAGTGCATGCCCTAATTGGATGTGACACAGCAAACAAAGTTGGTACAAAGCATTCAGCTTTAGAGCATGTTAAACTCTCCACAGCTTATAATGAAGTTCTTAAAAAACGATTTATGTAAAACATGCTAGATGATGCAGACGTGTTCCTTGCACAGATCCTGTCATCCAATTTCACTTCGGTTAAACCACTTGTGGTCCACCAGTATCATTAAATGAAGAGACTAAACAGTGGAAGAAGGTGAACTTCTGCCCCAAGTCATTGTGCAAAGCATTCCAGATTATTTCATCATCCTTCCACATGCAAGAAATGTCCAAGATCCAGCGTATGCCCATGTTGCGAAAGAGGTATTTCAGGTTCTGTGCATGCAGCGTGGACTGCCACAATCCCAATAACAAATAGGTACATGTGATTCTGAAGTGACTCCTATACTTTAAAAACACAATTACTATAGGTGAGAACTGTTTATAAGTAAATGCAGTACCATCTACTGCATTACTAGGATTCTGAGCTTTAACTTGATACCAAACATGATTAAAACATGTTTCATAAAAATACATTGTGTGCTGTTTCTACAGTTGAAAACATGTCACATGTTTAGTGGCCATTTTGAAAATAAATGACATCATTCAGAGCATGTGACCAAGACAGAAAACATCCCAGGACACATACTAACTGATGTCTGAAAAGAATTTCTCTTATGCGCACACTTTCCAACAGGACCATATCAGGCCCCCATGTTAGTAGTTATTGCCTGTTTAGAGAAGTACACCTCAGGTCCTAGGGCTCGATTCTCCATTGCCCTGCACTGTGCAAAGTTATTTACACCAGTGCAAAACGAATATAAAATGGAGAACTAGAATTCTGATTTGGATTGTATTTTACATCTGTTACAGAGCCGCAACTTTATAGTTTAGGCAGTTAAAAACTTTCATTGAACAGCGCCTATACTGTTCAGTCGGAGACAGTAGATCAAACACTTCCAAGTTTGCCATGAAAATCTGTTGATGGACTTTGCAGAATTTCTTACTGTGTAGGTTAGATTTATTCAGTTGAAAAAGGACAGTCTATCGTAGACCCTTTTGGTTGTAATTCTAAATTTATTTTATTTTATTTTTAAAAGTTATAATATTGCAGAACTCCCATTCTCTCTAAATATCATTTACGACAACTTAAATTAAAATAAGGATGTGTGGTACTGAGAGGATAAATGAGGATTATAGCTGATGAGGAATGTATAAAGTTTAATTTCAATTGTCGTAAATGATTTCTTTTTTTTTACTAGCAATGAATGAGGTAAGAAGAACGTGTAGATTGAGATGCTGTTTTTCAAATGGTAGAGTGTTGTGGTGTTTATAGTTGAAAGGATGTATTCCTTTCATTTGTAAAGGTAGTTGAAAATAGGTAATAGTATTGTATTATTGGTAAGGTATTTTTTAATAATAGGAGGTTATGAGAAAGTTGCCTTAACACTAAATTTAATATAACGTTAAAGCTTGTTTTAATTGTAAAGGCACCTTAACTGAATTCTTAAACAGCAGGGGTTTTGAGTAGTATTTTAGATTACAAAGAATTGCACCATTCCATTGTAAACATTCTTGTAGCGTCAGAGCTTGCCATAAATGAGAGGTGTGAATAATACCTCCATTTTATTTATTATTTAAATGTTATCTACTAGTTACAAAAATGCTTTGTATTGAGAAATATCAGTAAAATTTATCAGTTGTTATATTAGTGAATTAATGTTGGCTTATTTGTCTCTTAAGAGTAAATATCTTCCCATCTCTCTGGAAAATCTTTGTCAGAGGCAAAGTAGTCGTCAAAATAATTCCTTCGCAATTTGTCTTCAAATTTGATGCAGTGTGCTCACTAGTTTAGTATTTAATAATCCTTTAATTAATTGCTACCTGGAACTAGGAATGGATGTGATATGTTACAGGTTAAGTTCATGTTGTATTTATGTGACAGGACTACCAGCAGGAGATGTCAATTTGCAGTGGAACAGGCCATCCATCTGGGTGAAAAAGGTAGGGCATTTGTTCTCTCCTTCAATAAACACTGCTGTGATGTCTTTGTACTGGTCTTGGGCTCCCATCACTCATCTGAAATGATCCTGGAATTTTTCCCAAAAGAAATAACCCAAGCATATGAAACCTATGACTTGCTGTCTGCAATTGGAATATACTCCTATGAACGCCATACTTGGTGAGCAGAGGTAGCAGCAGTTTAAACTTGAGTAGAGCCATGCACACACTTAATATCAAACCAGTGGTGCTAGTGAGAGCACTGTGTTTTACACAGTGTGTAAAACAGCTGAACAATGATTCTAAAGAACCCAACATCTTAAATGTAGTGGGGGAGAAGGGGTGGTACCTCAAAGAGATGGGGAAAACTTGGAATTCCTGAGCTCACTTAGTAACTCATCCTCTTGCATTAGTTAGGACCAGGGCTGTAAAAATACACTTCTTAATTGCTTCTGGTATCCAACTGTTGAGCCACAGCAGTCACCACTCGTTCCTCCCCGGCCTGGTCCAGATGCGGCACCTTCTGTACTACCCAGTGCTCTAATGTAGATGTAGGAGGGAACTGGGGTTGTGCAGGAGGGAATTGATGGGCTGAAGCTGAAATATATATGACAGGCTTGTTGGAGAGTGGCAAGATCGGTCACACAAAGTACGCTGACTGCTGCTACTATTCCTTTCTCCAGGGCCAAAAGGTGGCATGGGAGCCTTCCGGGCTTCCCTAGCAGAGCATAGGCAGCTGCTCTGCACTGCAAAGGAGGTTTGCAGGGTGTGTCCGGCCTCCCCAGCCTCCCAACGCTCAGTCCTGCCAAATGCCTAGGAAGATGAACGTGTTTTGACACCCACCCACCAACGTATTTAATAGTTACATTATTTAGATTCTAGATTAAAGCAGGTTAGATTAGGTAAATAGTTTAATTAGGTTATAGGTTTACATAGGTTAGATTTGGTAAGAAATAAAAATATTTTTAAATTATTGATTATTTAAAGATTTTTTTAAATTATTTTAAGAAAAATAAATAAACAAACTCCCCTCATAGAGCGATACCTTACCATGGAAGCTTCTGGCCTTCTTAACCTCTTCATGGGCATGTTATACACCAAACTAAAGTCAGTTTGTTTTTTCCAGGTTGGTAGTGTTTTAGGAGGGAGAATTTAGTGTATTCCCCTGTGCAAAAAAACATGACAATTCTAGGTTAGGAAAACAACTTCAGTTTACGAGAGGAGTTCTAAGACTCCTACAAACTTACTTGTACTCCAAAAAGCATGAAAATTGTAAGTTAAGGCTCCTGCCTTAACTTCTGTGCCAGGTAAGCAGTAAAGATGTTGTACAGTCTCGCATATTGTGCTCGCTTGCAACTTCATGCACCCACGTTTCACCTTGATCTTTCAACCCCAGTCCTCTTCCTCTGCAGGTTGGGGTTAACACTGAAACTGGGGAAAGCAGGGGGTCAGCAGGGGACTTTCCCTATGTACTTTTATTTGGGCTGAGGAGAATGGGACAGCTGAGTACTGTGGCAGCTGTATATGAGGGGAACAAGGTTGATGGATGCAGGATGTGTACAGGGAAACAAGACTGGGGACAGTCATGTAGTAGGGTAAGTGTCTGGGGAGGGAGTGTTTATGGGGGACAGTTGAGAAATGGGGGTTGTATGCACAGATGAGGCTGGGGGGCAGGCACGGGTGGGGGGAAGTGTAGGTATCAGTAACGGGCAGGCAAGTGCTGGAAGTGGAAGGGGTGTATATGGGTGACAAGCCTAAGAGATGGGTGACGTGTATCTGTGGACGAGACTGGGGGGCAACTGTGGGGATTATTTGTAGGAGGAGGGAGGTACCCAGGTGCTGGGGAATATATAGGGGTAGGAGGCTGAGAGGTGGGTGATGTGTATCCAGGGACCGGGTTTGGGGGACAGCTAAGGGTGGGGACTAATTCTGTTCTTTTTGTATGTGCTCTCAGTTGGGATGGGCACAATGGGATACCAAGTACTGCTGGGGTGTATATGGGGGTGGGGGTACAAGGTTGATGGGAGGGAGACTTTGGGTAGCTTGATCCTCTTATGAGGGCTGTACCCAAGGGAAAAGCAGATGGCAATTAATCCTTAATCAGGAGCCACAGTTAACAGACAGCCAAATCCTTTTCCAATACAGTATAGTACTCCAATGGATGATACACTAGGACAGATATTTGCCTGCCCTTAATCACCTGTGTCATAAGCAGATACATTTGAGCTGCTGCTTGAGAGGGGAGCTATAAATGAAGGAGAAACTGTGGCTACAGTTGAGACAGGGATCATGTCCATAATTTTAGGGTGGGGAGGAGCTTTCTGTCTCCAGCTTCAGTGTTGCCCCCAACCTGCAGAGGAAGAGGATTGAGGCTGAAAGACCAAAGCAAGGTGCATGGAACCTAAGTTGTAAGCGAGCACAATATGTGAGCCTGTCCAACATCATTACTGCTTACATGGTGTGGAAGTTAAGGCAGGAGCCTTGACGTACAATTTCCATGTTTTTGGAAGTACGAGTGAATCTGTAAGCGCCTTAACGCCTCTCTTAAACCAAATGTTTTTTGAAGCTAGAGTATATATTTACAGCCCTGAATAGGACTAAGAATAGTTACTTTTCTTCTTGAAATGAGATGTAAATTTCAGGTGGATCAAAAAGGCCATTAAGGAGTATCAAGGATCCCATTTCAGGGGGGATGCAACAGAGTCCCACTTATCTGCTGTGTTTGCCAGCATGTCTACGCAAGCAATGCTATCCATCTTTCTCTCCATCAAACTACAGGGAAGGGGGAGCAGCTGCCCCAGCTGTCATTCCTCTCCCGCCTGTCAATGTGTGAATTTGCCAGGGCTGGGGGAAAAAGTGGCAGCTTCTCCTCCTTCTCTCAAATATTTTCTTCATTGCTCAGGTAGCACAATGCAGCCCCCATTTGAACCTCCTGCAGCTGAAAACAGCTGAGGTGGAAGAAAAGGTACAGGAATTTGCAGCATTACTTCCAAAATCTTGACACGCACACACCCTCTGGTTTTGCACTTGGTGGTTGTGCTACTTATGCATATCTTGTACTTCCTCTCTCACAGTATATGGCGTTTACATTTCAAATCTCATAAAATGGACACTGAGTTGCAAGAATAAATTTCTAGCATGACTGGTCATAAGCATTCTTTGCTTGTGTAATGACAGTTCAGGTGGCATAACTCATTAGAATCATGCACTTTCTCTCCATTTCTCCCTCTTCTTCCACCCCATACAATTCCAGTGTTGTTTCCAGATTGTCTTATTGTGCAGTCGCCACAAGTTGCCCAGGTATCGGAATCTGATGAAATGAGATGTCCTAGTGATGATCAAAACTGGTGTACCAAGCAAGTAGATAAGGTAAACCTATTATAAATACTAAATTTGACATGGACTCCTGAGAAATACAGGTCATTCAGAGGACCAGCACAGTATTATGCTGATTCTGTTGTACACTGATTCATAAGCTAAAGCCCTGAAGACCAAACTTAGCCCAAGTGGCTCTGCTTGGGAAGCCTTCCCCAAACCTCTTGGGCTCAGGCTGCCCAACAGCTCTGCCCCACAGAGAATCATGGGGAATGCCTTAACCCTGCTGTTTCTGATGTTGTGGTCCCCTTCCCCCCCCCCCTTTCCAGAGTGCCATGACATCATGGTGGTCTGTGGGAGCAGGTTCTTATCCAATGCTTCAGGTCTGGGCTCAGAAGAGCCCGGCTGCATTAGGATTGGGTTCCGGTAGGTCCTGATGCAATCAAATTCATACTTGGCTCGGACTTGGTTTTTTGTTTTCGTTTTTTTTCTTTCCAGCCCATACAAAGTTCTATCACAAACTGCTCATCCCGAGTTAACCCATTGGAACCCTGCAGACTAAGTGGTTTGTGGATTTTGATTGGGTCAACTTACAAACCATGATTCGCCCGGGAGATCCTCCTGGATGGCCAGTAAAACTGTAGGGTTAGATCCCCGCCACTACCAGTAGGAGACAGACATCCTGATTTTTCCTGGAGCATGCTCAGTGGGGATCTAGTCCCTAAGCTCCAGTTGTTTGTCTGCCTCCACACTGGTAGGAAGCAGGCTAGCTGCCTCCGTCACAGGATGAATCTGCTGTCAGCTTAGAAAGCCAAGGACACTTAGGAAAGCCTCCATGTGCCACGGAGGGAGAAATTCTCTCCCTGTTCACCCCCTTCCTATAGGAAGGAATAGGAGGGCTTGGATCCGGGTGCCCCCCTCTCCAGCTGGTGCGGGGGCCCCGCAGAGCAGGCTTAGCAGTACCCTAGGGGGTTCTGGCTACTAGTCCCCCGGGACTCCTCCCCCAGTAGGGCCTCGAAGGACCGAAAGAAGGACCTGCCACTCCAGCGGCACAGAGCCCAACAGCGCCCGCCCATCCAGCCTCGGAACAGGTTGATCAGGCAAGTCCCCATCCCCTGCCCCCCAGCAGGCCACTTGGGGTTCCGGAGGCACAGCAGGTCCCTTCTACTGGCACCGGGAGGGTTCAGCACCAAAGCACTGCAGCGGCCAGACTCGGCTTGCTCCCCTCCCACTCCCTGCCCAGCAGCAGCTTCCAGGGGAAATAGAAACTGCTACCGGCTCCTGCAGGCTCTCCCATCCCAGCGCGCAGCACTAAGCGAGGCCCTGGCTCGCTCCCTCCCCCCAGGCCACTCAGAAAAGCGGCTGTGGGGAAACCGAAAGGGGCAGCAGCCAGCTCTGAGATGGCCTCAATGAGGAGGAGGGTGGCGGCGGTGGCAACAGACACAGGCGCAGCAACGGGCCAGGCGGCATCTGCAAGAGATCTCCTCTTAAGCCCAAGAAAGCCTACCCCTTACAAGGGCCGCTCAAAGGGTGCTGGCAAAAGGCAAGCTCCCCCTGTCCAGAAAGCCACACAAGGCCTCTGGACTCCCCCTTTTCTTCAGGGGCAGCCTCTGAGGAGGTAAGGTCCATCCACTTCTCCGAAGAGGAAGAGACCTCAGATTGGGGAAAGAAAAAGGAAAGAAAGGCTCCTATCAGACCAGCCAGTGACGAGGATGCTTCAGAGACCCATGCCTCTGAGGAAAATAAGTGAGACAAGAATTCAAGTTTCCTCTGACTCAAACAGGCCCAGTAAATACAGAGACCAGATCTTCGAACTGGTCATAAAGGCTCTTCACCTTGGAGAGGAAAAAGACAAACGAGACTCCGAGGAGGAGGAGAGAATATATCCCATGAACTAGAGCCAGGGACAGGGGGATGGTTCTAGATAAGGCATATGAAAAAATCATTAAAAAGGAATGACAGCTCCCCAACATGGTTCGCAAGATGAATAAAACACAGGAATCCCTCTACTCGCTCACTAAGAGCAAGGAGGTCCTTCTCGCCATCCCTAAAGTGGATGCCACAACAGCATCCCTTGCCAGGAACTCGTTTTTCCCCACCAAGGGCAAGTGGTACCCCAGGGACCCTACCAACGATGGAATAGAGAGTATCCAAGGAGGAATTTTCAGGAAGTAGCCTCAATCATAAAAATGGCCACTGTCGCCTCCTACTTTTCAAGGGCCTTCATGACTTGGGTCAGACGAGCCAGGGATCTGAAAATGACGAGGAAATGACGTCTATGAAAATGAGGAGGATCCTATCCATCAGGATCCAATTGGCCTGTGCCTTTATAGCAGACTCATAGGTTGATATCCTTTGCTGGGCATCACAGCTGCAGCATCCAACATAGCAGCCCACTGCCACCTCTGACTCAGGTCTTGAGAAGGGGGCACGACAGCCAAAAATACCCTGGGGGGGGGGGGGAACCTTTCCAAGGTGCCAAACTCTTTGGTGTCTGCCTAGACAGGGTCCTCGCGGACACTGCAGATAAGTCCAAAAGACAAACTTGCAAAGTTCTGGGATTTCAAAAAAGCCTTTTCGTTCCTTCAGTGCAGGCTACTCTCCAGCAGGTGGCACCAGACGACCTTTCTATCCCCACAGAGGAAACCAGCAGAAATACAAACCTAGATGCGGCAAACAGAAGGTATCAGGAAACGGAGCCAAGCATTCACGGGGCTCGGGCCACCCCAAAACACACATGACTATGGGGCCTGCTCCCCTTAGGACCCTGCAACCGTAGGAGGCAGGCTCCAGCTGTTTGCAGAGAAATTACTGGACTCCACTTAAGATGCATGGGTCCTCCGAACCATACAGAAGGGATACGCAATCGAGTTCTCCCACTTCCCTCGAAACTCCTACTGTGTCTCACCGGTCTCAAACAATCTGGACAAGCACTCCGCGATGCAAACAGAAATAGACAGACTCGGATCCATCGAAGCCAGAGAACCTGTAGCACCCCATGACAAGGGATCCAGACTCCACTCCATCCTGTTCCTCATCCCAGAACAGTCGGAGGAATGGCGAGCTGTCCTCAACCTCAAAATCCTGAACCAGTCTGTCAAAATGCAAAGGTTCAAGATGAAAACCCTTCAATCCATCTGCATAGCAATCGCCGAAGGCGAGTGGTTGACATCCCTCAACCTCAAAGAAGCATACCTTCATGTTCCCATCCTCCCATCACACAGACAGTGGCTCAGGTTCATGTATGCCTAACAACACTGACAATACACAGCCCTATCCTTCAGCCTCACCACCTCGCCCAGGACATTTATGAAGGTCCTGATCCCTCTCATCGTGAATCTACGGAAGCAGGGCATCAGGATCCACCCATACTTCGATGACATCCTCATACGATTGTCCTCCTACGAGCAGGCGTTGGTGGATGTCTGCAAAACCATTGAGTACCAGCAGAACTATGGTTTCATAGTCAACCTGAAGAAGAACCACCTGACTCCCTCCCAAGCTCTGGAACACCTGGGGGTGATCCTAGACACAAACAGTTACAGGATCTTCCTTACGCCACAGCGGCAAGAAAAACTACAAGGCCTGATCGGACGAATCTCGAAAGCCCGCAAGTCCAGATTCAAGACACTTGCCAGCCTGCTGAGCGCCAAGATCTCCTGCCTGAGAATCCTACATTGGGCCAGATTCCAGTCCAGACCATTACAGCGGTTCCTACGACCATGGCAAGACCACCTGGTGCATGGAGGAAACCCGTGGATCACAGTCCCGGCACCACTGAAGAGCTTCCACTAGTGGACAAAGAGAGACTGATTCCAACCAGGCGTCCCACACTCAGATCCTGACAGGACGACAGTGACAATGGACGCAAGCCTCTGAGGCTGAGAAGTACACTCACAGGGCAAGACGGCACAAGGCAAGTGGCTCCCCTGGGAGCGAAAGCACCACATCAGCTGGCTGGAACTACGTGCAATTTATCTAGCCCTATGAGACCTAGCTCCATTCCTTCAAGGAAAACACGGCCTTGTCTACAGGAACAACACAGTGATGAAGGTGTACGTCAACCACCAAGGAGGTTCTTGATCCAAATCTCTCCACCAGTAGGCAACGGTCCTCATCAAGTTGGTGGAAAACAACCTGAAGTCCCTCAGGGAGGTTCACAGCACAGGAAAAACGAACACTCAGGCAGATTGACTAAGCCATGAAAAGATCGACTTGGGAGAGCGGGCACTCCACCTGACAGCATTCGAGACCATAGTCAGGACCTTCGGACAGCCAGGGATCAACCTCTTTGCGTCACCAGCCAATGCAAAGACCGATCTCTTTGTAACCCAATTTCCAAATCACCAAGCAGCATTCGATGCACTGAACCTGGCCTGGCCACCAGGCCTCTCATACGCATTCCCACCTTTTCCCCTCATAGGCAGGACAGTGGCAAAGATCAAGAAGAAGCGGTCGACCACCATATCCTTCATTATCATGAAGCCCTGAAGCTAACAGCGTAGAAATTGAAAGGAGGGCGCTGAGGAAGCTGGGCTACTCCCAATAAGTCCTGGACACTATGCTACAATCCAGGTGACTGTCGACGAAACACATATACCAGGGCACCTGGGCTACCTTTGCCAGGTGGTGTGAGAACAGGAATGTTAGACCAGCTAAGTCCCCCATTAGGGTTATCCTAGATTTTCTCCAGGAGGGGCTGGACAAGGGGTTAAAGCCCAACACACTCCAAAGGCAGGTAGCAGCCCTGAATTAGCATGCTCTGCACTGTCAAGGGCTGCAAGGTAGCCAAATATCCCCATACTTTTCAGTTCCTGAAGGCATCGAGAGTTATCTCTCCTCCAGTGGCTCTGATTCCCTGCATGGAATCTGAATTTAGTCTTGAGGGCCCTAACCAAGATACCCTTTGAACCCCTCAGAGAGGTCTCCCTTTATTATTTGTCCCTCAAACTCGCCTTCCTCATAGGCATCACCTTGGCTCGAAGAGTGTCCAAACTCAGTGCCCTAGTTATCCATGGACTCCTCCTTCTGCTCCTTCAAGGAGTCCTCAGAGGTCCTTAGGCTAGATCCAGCCTTCTGCCTCAAAGTGGACCCCTGCTTCCACAGGGAACAAGAGGTGGTCCTCCCCTCCTTTTCCCCCACGCCGACTTACCCACAGAAACGAGTCTGGTACAAGCTCGATGTGAAGAGAGCACTGAAGGTATACCTGGACAGAACAGCCCCCTTCAGAAAGTCATCAGTCCTGTTCGTAGCTTACAGCCCTCAGAGAAGAGGCATGAGGGCATCCAAAGCGGTTATTGCACGCTGGATGACCCTACGCATCACAGAGGCTTACAAGGCAGAGGACAGGTCTCCCACTCACGGGGTCTTCGCCCATTCCCTGAGGGGAGCGGCCACCTTGCAGGCCTTTAGAAATTCGGCCTCCTACGGGAAAATCTGTCGTGCAGTGACCTGGTCTTCAGTGCACACCTTTACAAGGTATTACAAGATTCCGCTGCACGAATCAGCCAAAACGGCTTTTGGGAGGAGGGTACTCCAAGCAGTGCTATAAGGGGTCTCCTTGACCTCCTTTCGCCAGACACTCTCTCTCCATTTTTTTCCCTCCCTGCTCTATTTCAGAATTGGGCACCACTTTGGAAAGTCCCTACAGTTTTACTAGCCATCCAGGAGGATCTCCCGGGAGAAAGGAAAATAGGGTTCTTACCTCGTGAATTTTCCTTCTACGGGAGATCCTTCTGGACGGCCAGTCCCACCTGGAGTGAGAGGTAACTGTGAGGTGCCTGGAACACAGACGCTCATCTTAGTGCCTGCTTAAACCCTAAGACCACACCCCGTTGGTAGTGGCAGCAGGGAGTTTAGGATTGAGGCTATGCTCATAATAAAATTTTCCTTTTCTAGTTCCAGAAAAATGTTCCAGTTCAGCATAGGTTAAACAGTGTGAAGTTAAAGCTTGAAAACACTGGAGCTTAAGGGCTAGATCCCCACTGAGCATGCTTTCAGGAAAAATCAGGCTGTCTGCCGCCTCCTGGTAGTGGTGGGGATCTAACCCCACAGTTTTATTGGGCATCCAAGAGGATCTCCCATAGAAGGAAAATTCAAGAAGTAAGAACCCAATTTTCCTTTCTGTCCACTAACATAAACTTTTTAAAGAGAAATTTCTGATTAAAATAAAGAGATCCAAAATCATCTTTTGAAAACCAGTCAAAGCCACCTTTTTAAAGTAGATATTTTGTAGAAACATTGTGCTGTCATTAACTGTGGAAGCAAACAGAAATGCTAATTTTAAGTAAAACAAAGTGAAAAGTTTGGGGGGGGCACCTATCTGGATTTTGTTTTGTTTTTTTCTTTAGCTTTTTCCATGAGCCTCCAGGACAGCCATCATCTGTCTTCCTTTGACCAGTAGGAGGCAGACACATGCAAATTTTGTGTGAGTGGAGCATGCCCAGAGCAGGACTAGCCCCAGAGTTCCTGATCAGTGTATGCCTCAGATCGGACAGGAAGTAGACTCCGTAGCTTCTGATCGGTGCGGCATCTGAAAAAGAAAAGAAATCATGGTCCGAGATTGCGTACTGGGCTTAGTCTACTCCCTCAGGTTATACCCCCTAATCCCGTCCCCGCTGGCATGGACCAGGGGGAGGCTGAAAGCATGGAACTCCCAGCCGTCTGTTCTGCACTAAAGCTGGGCTGTTCTTGTTCGGGCTGGCCTCCTCACCGAGAGCATTCACCAAAGTATCGGTACCAATAATAAGCAACCTTAGAGGGGCATACACATATATGCCTACCTCGACGACCTGCTCATCAGGTCCCCGTCGAGAGAACGTGTCTACAGACCTACACAGACTTATAAGATTACAGCTTTGTAATAAACTTCCAGAAGAGCCACCTTCAACAAACAAACAGTTGGAATACTTGGTGGTGATCTTGGACACAGTGAAATACAATATATTTGTTCCACAGAATCGACTGACCAAAATTTGACAAATGATCACACAACTCCAACAAAGCAGGCAATTGCAGTTGAAAAACATTGCCAGACAGAAGCTTCTCATCTCCTTTATACAGCTACTGAGTTGGGCCAGGCTTAATACCAGAGCTCTGCAAGCCCTAATAAGACCATCCCAGGATCAGCTAAAGAAGGGGCTCAACCCATGGGTCAAGATACTGCATCAGCTAAAAGTGGAACTACAGCGACGATGGAACCAGGGAAATTCAACCCAGGAATTCTACTGAAGGACCCACGCTGTAGTTTTGACCACGGATGTGAGTTTAGCAGGATAGGGAGCCGACATGAACAGCAAGTCGACACAAGGGGTTTGGTCAACCGCCGAGACTCAAAACCAGTATAAATTGGATTGAACTAAGAGCAGTGTACCTGGCCCTGCTGGCCTTCAAAGAAGTAGTAAGGGGCCAACACGTTTTGGTGATGATGGATAACACCACAGCCAAAGCGTACATAAACCACCAAGGGGGCTCAAAATCACACAAGCTACACAAACTAGCGATCTCCTTGCTAACATGGACAGAGAACTGCAGGAAGCTCCACTGTTTCATATTCCGCCCCTCAACAAACTGCTCACCGACCAGTCATTCATGAGAATCCCAGTCTCTTCAATCTGACTGCATGGAAGTTGAGAGTAGGGCCCTGAAGAAACGGGGGTACTCTGAAGAGGCTTTCAGAACTCTGTCAGCCAGGAGGACTTCCACAAAACGCATATACTAGCATACATGGAGAGTATGTGCACACTGCTGCGTATAGCAATGGGTAAAACCTGTAATAGCAGGAATTAAACAGGTTTTTGAATGCTTACAATCAAGACTAGACAAAGGCTTTACGTTTAAGATGCTGGTACAACGGCTGCAGTCATCACTGTACTCTCCATGTGCCTCAGAACTTAAGATTTCTACTTCCCTACACATCAAAAGATTCATCAGGGTGGCGAAATTGATCTCTCTCTCTCTCCCTCCCCCCAGGTAGTACATCGATTTCCCTTGTGGGATAAGAACGTAGTGATCAACGTACTTCTTAAATCATCCTTTGAACCATTAAAAGAAGTGTCTATGTATTTTTTATTTTTAAAAGTTGCTTTTAATAGCTATTGCATCTGAACGGAGACTGTCTGAGCTTAGTGCTTTGTCTGTTAAACCCCAGTTTTGTTGCTTTAGGGAAGACGCGATCTTACTGAGACTAGACCGTTGGCATTCATAACTAATGTTAATTCTAGATTTCTTGGAGAGCAAGAGATAGTACTACCTTCATTTTGTCCTCATCCCAAAGAGAAATTGTGGCATAAGTTAGACGTGAAAAAGGCAGTTAGGATATATTTAGACAGAACCAAGGACTTTAGACTATTCTCTTATTTCTACATTTTCACTCCTATAGAGGAAAGATGGCTGTCCTGGAGGCCCGGGAGAAAGGAAAATTGGGTACTTGGGAATTTTCCTTTTATGGGGCCTCCAGGACTCCCTGAGTAGATAATGGGGGACATTATAGTGCTTTAAATACATTTTCAGAAGGAATTCAGTGTTTGTTTTCAATGCTGTATCAGGTAGTTTAGAGGTTACATTTAGGAGTGTGCACCAGGGTTCCTTTTTGTTTTTCGTTTTCCATTTTCACTATTAAAAATTTTGATTTTTGTTAATAAGAATTTTCTTTTCCGGTAAGTTTCATTTTTGTTTTCCATTGGTTTCAATGGAAAATGTATTTCTGGCTGTACCTTCTTCGTTTTCCATCCACGTTTGCATGGAATTTGGACATACTGTACCCCTCAGCCAAGGGATCATCCCTAACAATTTTCATAAAGTTTGGATAAAGGGTTCCAATTTTATAAGCACTTTACTTTCATGACTTGTGTACACGTTTCCCCCTGTAAGGCCTTTGTTTTCCATCCAATTTGGACCTCATGCCAGGGATTGGCTCTGCCAAATTTCAGAAAGATTGGATAAAGGGTTCTCATTTTATAAGCAATAAAATGTCTTGATTTTAACAGAAGTTGCAAATTTACTGGAAGGTATTTGATAAGGTCCCTCATGAGAGACTCGAGGAAATTAAAGAGTCATGGGATAAGAGGTAATGTCATATCGTGGGTTGGCAACTGGTTAAGATAGGAAGCAAAGAGTAGGACTAAATGGTCAGTTATCACAGTAGAGAGAAGGAACTAGTAGAGTGCCCAGGGATCTGTACTAGGACCAGTGATGTTCTAATGATCTGGAGAAAGAAGTAAAGAGGGAGGTGATCAGATTTGCGGATGACATGAAGTTATTCGAGGTAGTTAAAATCCGAGCGGACTGTGAAAAATTGCAGGAGGATCTTGTGAGACTGGGTGATTGGGCATCCAAATGGCAGATAAAATTTAATATGGACAAGTGCAAAGTGATGCACATAGGGAAGAATAACCCAAACTGTATGTATACAATGCTGGGTTCTAAATTAGGAGTTACCACTTAGGAAAGGGATCTTGGAGTCATTGTGGACAATAGATTGAAATGTTCAGCTCGGTGTGCAGCGGTGGTCAAAAAAGCAAATGGAATGTTAGGAATCATTCGGAAAGGGATAGAGAATAAAACTGAAAATATTGTAATGCTTCCAGTGCTCCTGTGCGCTGCACTGGCTGCCGATTTATCTTCCGGGCCCAATTCAAAGTGCTGGTTTTGACCTACAAAGCCCTACGCAGTCTAGGTCCCGCTTATCTGAAAGTACACCCCACCCCCGGATCCCGTGGTGGCCTTTGCGGTGGTCTGGGGACACCCTCCTGGAGGTCCTACGTTATCAACGGGTCCAACAGACAGGACGGCATTCTCGGCAGCCACGCCATCACTGTGGAATGCCTTCCCAGTGGAGGTCTGGCTCTTCTGGCCTTCCGCCGAATTTGTAAGACCTGGCTCTTCCGTCAGGGTTTTGGCAGGGGGGAGGGAGGGGCGATGGAGGGAATGGGGTAAGGGGTATTGTCTTGGTTATGATTCTTTATTATTTTGATTTGTGTATTTTTAATGTTTTGTATATGTTTATTTTATTATGATATTTTAATGTTGTATGCCACTCAGGGTCGCCAGAGGCGAGAGGAACGGGATAGAAATATATTTTATTTATTTATTTTACGAATTTATATCCCGCCCCCTCCTGCAATGCAGCTCGGGGCGGCTAACAGCACCATAAAATATTAAAAATATACTTAAAATACAAATATAAAACATCATCTAAATATATCACATAAAACAGGGCTAGAAAATAAATAAATAGATGGGCGGGGGATTAAAATCACCCCTCCCCACCCTCCCTCCCAAAGGCCTGGGCAAACAGCCAGGTCTTACAGTTCCGCCGAAATGTCAAAAGGCTTGGGGCCAGGCGAGCTTCCTC